>JAUKWC010039376.1:0-13369 GCA_032356245.1 Endocladia muricata
AGGGGGTTTAACTTTTGGAGTGAGGTTCACTTTTTGTTTTGGGCGCGACTGCGCGTGTGTGCTAGTTGCTCTACTTACTTTTTTATTACTATGGTAGACGAGGCGAGGAAGAGTGTGGACAAGGACCACGGTTGTAAATAGTGTTGCGGTGGGGTTATACGGTGTTGGTGCTTGTTTGGAAAGAAATGCTGCAATTGTTTTGGTCCGGTCAGCAACGCAACGTGTGTCTGGTTTTCGGCGCACTATCCTCTGCGTGCTGCAGTACAGTTGCGGTAGCAGAGATGAGCAAGCTTGGTGAAACAACGTGAACGAGAAAGGGTGCCCAAACCAAAATTCTACACAACTACACTACACTACAGTCCCCCCCGCACTCTAGCTAGTGCACGTCATCGGAGATCAGGCGGGACTGTTGCAGTTCCTCCGTAACGACCCGCAAGAAAAATACGCAATCAAACGCCACAATGCACTTGCATGTGCGCCAATCATTGCTGCCCGGGTTTATGACAATGCAAGGTGGGTGCGCTCTGACACTGACATCGACACCTACCGACTCCACTTGCGCTCCGGCACCCCGACACCCTCACACCCCAATTTCCCACACGCCTCTTGTCACTATCCACTGCATCACTCCTCCCTCCCCCCGTCTCTGTCCTGCCCCGGTCTCTCCCCGTCGGAAAGAGTGCACGCGGCACAGAGTCCTCTTCCATTGCCCCATCAAATACCCCGTCGCTAACCCATACAATCGATCTCAAACACTTGTTGAGTCTCTCATCAACGTGCCGGGCTGTGCGCTACGCACATGTGATCGTGCATTCGTGCAATCGCGCACTTTTTCGCAACGCTGCTGCCCTGCACCTCCCCTTTTTTTTTGAGTGCTTGCGGGGAGGGGTGCGAAACACTGGTTTGGAGGACGTGGCGTCAAGGTCATCGTCATGGTGGTACGTGATCGTGTTTTTCTTGGGGGCGGGGAGGGGGACAGGGTTGCTCGGAGGTGCTCATGCTCATGTGTCCCTGGAAGCTGCCGGCTGGAGTGTGACTGACGCCATGAGTGAGCTCTTATTGCGCTTTTTTTCTGTGTGGGTGCTGGTAGGCCTCCGCGGTGTTCATTCTGGATGCGAGAGGAAAGGTACGTGTGGGCAAAGGCAAAGGTGGGATCGGACTGCGTGCAAAGTGATGCGGAAATGGGACAGCACGGGACTCACCGAGCGGGTCATGGATTGTTTGTGGTTGTGCATAGACGCTTATTTCCAGAAACTTTCGCGGCGATGTGCCCATGGACGCCGTCGGCGATTTCAAGTCTAGGGTAATCAAGGCTGAGGATGTAAGCTATGCGTGCGCGGGAAGCTCTTCCACAGTTGTTTGTTTATTGTTCATGTTGCTGACAAACATTTGATGGGCTCTGCGATGTGTGGCGCGACTTGGTCACTAGCAGGATGCGGAAATCACTCCGTTTCTGCATATCGAGGAAAAGGGCATCACCTTTATTCATATTCGTCATGCAAACATCTTTCTCGCAGCCGTCACGCGGAAAAATTCGAATGCCACCATGATTCTGTCTTTTCTGTACAAGCTTGTCCAGGTCTTCACCGAGTACTTTAAGCAGGTACATGAGGAGGCCATTCGCGACAACTTTGTCGTAATTTATGAGCTCTTGGACGAGATGATGGACTTTGGGTTTCCGCAAATCTCCGAGTCAAAGATTCTGCGTCAGTATATCACGCAGGACTATCGCGTGTCGGAGACATCGGGATCGCTTCCGGTGGCTGCCACAAACGCAGTGTCATGGAGAAGTGAGGGCATCAAACACTCGCGGAATGAGGTGTTTCTGGATGTCATTGAAAAGGTGAACATCCTGGTGTCGGGTTCTGGTAATCTGCTGCGCTCGGAGATTATTGGGACGTTGATGATGAAGTCATATCTGAGTGGCATGCCTAATCTCAAGCTGGGTCTGAATGACAGATTACAGTTTGAAGCTAACGCTGCTAACGGCGGACCAGAGCGCCGCGGCAAGTCGGTTGAGCTTGAAGATATCAAGTTTCATCAGTGCGTGCGACTTACAAAGTTTGAGAATGATCGAACCATCTCGTTTATTCCGCCCGATGGTGCCTTTGAATTGATGAGTTACCGTTTGAATACGCAAGTCAAGCCGCCTATATGGGTGGAAGCTGTCATCGAGCAAAGACCCACACGGGTGGACTACGTCGTCAAGGCGCGCACGCAACTGAAACCTCGTGCTATTGCAAACAATGTGAAAATCTCTGTCCCTGTGCTACCCGACGTAGTCTCCCCGAGTTTCAAGTGTACGTCCGGAAGGGCAAAGTACGCTCCAGACAAGGATGCGATTATATGGTCACTAAAGCAATTCAAAGCCGGGCGGGACGCTGTCATGCGCGGTCACTTCTCTCTCCCTAGCGTTGGAAAGGCTCAGGATCGAGAGAATGCGACGAAACGACCTATCACTATGGAGTTTGAGGTCCCATACTTTACAATTTCAGGCCTGCAAGTCAGGTTTCTAAAGGTTGTGGAAAAGTCTGGGTACCAGGCTTCCCCTTGGGTGCGCTACAAGCTCATAGCCGGGGATTACCAGATTCGCATGGCCTAGGAGACTTGCAGGTTTTCATTTGCATGACCGCAGGTAGAACCCGGTTGTCCGTGCGGTTGTGAAGAAGATCAAAATGATGCAACAGAAGTGGACGAGTTGACGTCTCCTTAATCATCAGCTAACAAGATTGGTTTTCTCAATGGCACCGGCACGCCCTCATGCCAGTAAGCCAATTTCGACGCACCAACTCACAACTGCAGAAGCTGTACGTGTTGCCTGAAATAGGCCCCCAAGTCTTGCTATACTGTACTGTTCCGAGTTTATGGCGTGTACTGTGATGCCCTCTATCCCCATTCTGCTGAACCCCCTTGTAGTGCTGTAGATGTCCTGATGGTTGTCGCAGTTGCCTCAAGCTTCCTTGCGTCTTGCTTGTGCGTGTCGGGTGGCAACCAAGCGCAACAAAGTACAGTACTATATCAAGTTTGAATTGGATCAATTCAAAATGTATACTGTATCACAGACATTCGCATGCTACTGTAAACAAATGTGGCAGAAAAGTTGACAATTGCCATACCGCAAAATGCAACCCTCCCGAATGGACAGCCTCGAACCCCTCGTAGTACTGTACCGTACTGTGCCGTACTGTACAGTATTCTGCATTCCGTGATTGTCGTCAAGAACGTTGGCCGCCAAAAACATGAATGATTCAATAATCAAAACTGCTCAGAGCAAAGCTACAGTACATTCTGTGTGCTATTCTCAGGATCTGCTCCTGGTTTACCGGGCATGGTTAGGGAGGATACTTCTAATATGAAACCAGCGAGCGATTAGGTCCTCACGACAATTCACCCAATAGAAATACATTACTCTTCTCTTCACCTGTTCCGGTAGATTGTGAGAAAACATTTAAAATTTACGCCCCCGTCAACTGCAGAATGCTTGCTTGCATGTACAGGCCGGAATTGTCCTTCATCACAGCGAAGAAAAAGAAGACCATACGTCGCCGTCACACCCTACTCCCTGTCCAATCCCGCGTTTCCAGTCCTTCACAGAAAATTGCCGCATCAGGACAGCGCCCTCGCGCTTATGCGCTTGTTGCTCCTGGCACGATTCAACTTGTTTCCGTAATTCGAAACCGCTTGGAGTTCGGTCCTTGACATGGGTCCTGGGGGATTGTTTGCTCGTGTCGCTCAGTGGCTTGCGAACGAGGTCATTGTCAAAGGTCTGTCAAACAATGCTGCCTTTCAACGTTTTGCAGTGAGAACTTCGCAACAGGCGAAGGAACTGTCGAAGTCAGCTAGCGATGCTGCAAAGAGCATTTCAGAGGCCGAGACAGTCACGCAACTCCGACAGGTTTGTTGGCTTCACTTTTTTATCTTTTCAACAGAATCAAATGGCGCTTATTTCCCCGATTGCTAACCCATTTTACGCATTCAAATCGGTCGTCACGGCTGCACTTGTTTGTGGTATTGGTACGTAAGGAATCCGAGCAAATCCGAAAGAGGGCAAATGATTTTGCAAGCGCATTACGGGAAGAGCTTGCAGAGGCTGTCAAGAAAGCCGGAGAGACGAAAAACTCTCAAAAGTAACGTGGGGAAGGCCATTGCAGTTATTGCACTTCTCGTTGCTTGTTAACCCTAATACTTTACAGCCTCTCGAAATACGGGACACACTGTGTGCAACATTAAGCTGTTCTGACTACTAAAAGCTAGCCAGCCTCAATACAACGTCGGCGTCAGCGATGAGCTAGTCTACCAGTGACAGATACTGAAGTTCCCTTCGTTGCTTGAGCCTGGTGGTTCAGGCATGGGCAGAAATGGGAATACAAAAGGGTCTTGTATCTTTGGACTCGGGGCAGACGTGCGCATTTGGAACTTCATTTAGACAGACTTACCTAACGTTTCTTTGCTTAATGCTTCCTGCTGGTGTGCAGGGGAGAAACGCTATTGAGACAGTATGCCATTTTCAAACAGTAGTTTGGAAAATCCTCGCGAGTCTCCGACATAGCGAGGAATAGTCTCTCTTCTTGGGGCCAGAGTAGAACAAATTATGGAAACTGTCCGGCCTATATTGACGTAAAGAGCTTGGCAGACTAAATTTGTCAAGTTGTATATTTCTCGATGATGATCGGGTTCAGATATATGCGACAGTGTTCCTAGAGAGTTGGCGGTTGTAAAGATCATGAATGACAGAGAACATGAATGCTGTTGTCATTCCACCTGAAAATGCAAAGACCAAGGAAATGTTCCTTTCCCGCGGACATGAGCATGACTGACGAGAGAGGGCAACACGACATATATTTTAGACCTGGTTAGTGTTAGCAATTGAAATGGAGAACCAAAGCACCATTACCTCATGCGGCTCGCGAGGAGTTGGTGGGGTCTAGGCAGGCGTAACTTTATAGAGACCAGGAACCTAGTAGTTCGAAACGAAACGAAAACGCATTGCGAAGAAATCAGGAGTACCGCTTCCTCTAAATATATAATTGAACTTCACTACCTTGACCGCAAGTAGTCATCATATATCGATAAATGAAAGGATTTCAGCTCAATTTAAAGATCTTGCGAATTATTCTAGGATTAACGCGTTGGTAGCTCTGCTCAGATATACAGTTTAGCAAACCTTAACTGAGCACTGAAGCGCATGTCTACATTTGTTAGTGCTCGTGATGCTAGTTCATAACTGTCATGCTCCAATTGAAAGCACTAGAAACAAGTGCCCCGCTTCATCAGGAAAGCTGATGGCATTTCCGTACGTATATAAGTCCATTATATCAATCAGCAACTTTAAATAACTTGTGCAACGGCTCTACGACGCCATGCAAAAAATATTTTAACGATATGGGGAATCTCATGAACCATCGAGATTATGGATCCTCATGAAATCATGCTCTCATGAAAAACTGGTTAACCCAATATCGAGTAGATGCCACCGCTGCTCATGTGCGGCAAAGAATACGCCCCAGATATGTGTCGTGAGTGTATACATACAGAAATCTGCTAACCCGTCAGCGAGAGACGACATAATCTATGAGTTTTCCTGTCAACTTTGAGTGCGTATGGATGACGGTGAAATTAAATGCAGGCACTAGTTTGGGAGAGAGGTCGACAAAGACATCCCACAGTTTGTCATTCGAAAGTTCATCCACTTTTGGGTTTGTTAATAAAGTCAGAAACAAGAGCCTAATGGTTTGCGCATTGTGCTGTACAATTCTGGAACTACGCCTAAAAGAATTCTGCATTTGCCTCGTGAGAAATGGCCCGCTGCATTTGCAGAATTCTTTACAGACTTCTGAATTGCAAATTTTTTAAGATCTAGTTTACGCTTCGAAACTCGCAAGTAAATACGTGAGTGTTACCTGAAAGCCTTCCCTAGCTACTCTCCTACACAAATCACAACTTTCATAGTGAGTGCCAGGCAGCATGACTATTCGCAGAAAGCCAGCCACTCGAGGAGAAGTGAACGACTTGGGAATTGCGCTCTGCCATATCGCAAAATGTCGCCATGATTAGTTGGGAGCAGTATTTTCATCTTCTACATGTATTTCATTCATTGCAATGCAGATGGAATCCGAACAAGTTGGTCTACGTAAATGTATTTTGAAAAGCAACCGTATCAACGCTTCACAGTTTCTATTTCACTTCAACTCTCTCAGCGATTTGGAATGCGTTTTCGACTTCCATTCCTACAAGAATGGGTTGATAAAGATGGCCGAGGCAATACCGTGGCCATTTTTGCAATCAGGTTCTACCCTTAGTCGCTACTTGAAGTCCCCAACACCCTCAACATACATTGCTCTCCGTAGACTCCCAACGCCTGCAGAAAAAAAGACATGGAATATTTTTTCGGGAAGCATACTTCCCATCTGTGTGAGATAGTCTGGGGGTCTGCAGAGCAATTACTGGAAATATGGGCTTGACCGATTGCTGGAAACATAAACTCCACCCACATCTAGAAGAATGCTAAACGATATGTAAAGCCAATTAAAAGAGAAAATTACGGCTCGAAGAATTATGTTACTTTCATAGATGAAATCGCGGCTGGACTTGATCGTTCTGGTAGGTAACAGGCTCAACTTGTGGCATACAGCGGGTACATAAGAAACCATGAGCTAGATTCCAAGCGATGAACAGTCCGGACGGAATGATACCGCACACATGCTGACCAGCGGATGGAGATTAGCACGATTGGATTCCATACACACGAGGTAGTCCGGGTGAGCAGCTTTCAAACTTGCTCGACATAGGACGTCACCGCTAAGTCCTGTATGGATACTCAGAGTTCAGTAGGAATTGATTTACGAAGGCACTGTATCAGGAAGGCATTTACAGCCCAGAGCAGGAATAGATCAAAAATTCTATGCCCTCTTCTTTTACCCACATGAGTGGAGTCTGAAGGACGGAAAAGTGTATCTGTCCATGTCGAATTCTAAGCGCAAAATGAAAGCGATGAAAACTGCCGTCTGATTTCTGTACATGGCTCAAGTACTCTTCAGCGACATGCCAAACTGTCTGTATGCTAACTACATATCACACTACCTCGACTATGACACATCGACCGCGGATAAAGATTTAAATCACACGCAACAGGAAGGAGGAGGACTTCTGTACAGCGCAAGTGTTGAGAGCAGGTGATAAACGAGTAAGGTGAAAGCCAATAAGTGCAATCCCTCGACCTTTAGCTTGTATGTAGATCACAGCCCCGCATTAAGCCTTTTCTAAGCATAGGCCGGACAGAATATGCAGCACAAAATAGTTTCCTCTTTAGTACAGATATCCTAAACTGATAGCAATAGTGTAGTTCATACTTATTCTGTGGGACGTCTGTAACTATCTTTCACATGGCCGGTTTTAGTCCCAGATTCTTCTCTCTCTCGCTGCATACATTCTGAAGCTCTAACCTGCCAGCGTTGGCTCGCTTTCGTTAGAAATGCAAATCGTCACGCTCCAGATCAACTCTAGCTAGGTATATCTCGCGTATATTCGTACTGAAGCTAGCCATGCCTGACGACTGTTCAGTTATGGTACCTCGCACTGCTTCTTTCTTCGGCAAGGCCTCTACGTTCTTGCTGTCAGAGGCGGATTGTCTATCATGTTTCTTTCTCTTTGCTGCGGGCATGGTAAATATCTTTCCGACCCTTTCATTCTTTGTATGGCGCCCATGCTGAGAAACTTTTCCCCCAGAGTCTGATTCAAGCAGCTCGTCGCGCCTTTGTCTTGGTTCGACCAGAAGCTCATGTAGCTTCTGCAATTCGCCTCCTATCCGGAAATACCCCGCTAGGAGTTATCATGCCGGTCAAAATGATCTTGAATACACTTGTAATGGTCACATGCGCTTTCTCATGTTACAGTTCTGTGGACAGCGGCATTGTTGCTCACCTTATCTGCAGCGTTCTCAAACTTCAGTCGCACTCTCCCTGAGACGGCAGGGTACGCTTCTACAGCGGCCTCTCGTTGCACTATGACGAGAACCTCCGCATTTGAAAAGCGCCATTGATACCCTGCCTTGATTTTGACGGTACCTTTATTCTCAGTGAGAGACGGAGTCGGGGAGGAGGGGATAACTTGAGACATTTGGATGAACGTTCGACCGGCGAATGTGAAGGATGGGATTTGTGGTGGAGGGGATGAGTGTGAAGCAAATGACGTTTCGCGCGAAACAGCTTTTTTATACCCGGAGGAATTGCAGTCGAGTTTCTCTAACATCTCACTTGTCTGCAATTATCGTCACAACCGAATTGCCGAATTCTGCAACTTTTACAGTTGTCACACGTGTTGCCGAATTCTGTAATTTTATTTGCACAGTTGTCTAGGGGTAACCCCAGTATTACCCAAATTACCGTTTCCAACTGAGCCGTGTTTCAAATTGAGTTTCAGAGAAGGGTACCCGCGGTAAATTCTATCTGTCCCAGTCTGTTTCCCTACCAGTTCCACGTGTTACCTGACGTTTCCACTTGTTGAGCCGATCACATCGGCGACATGCAGAGCACTGTATGATGTGGGATTAGATAGCTCGCAAAATAAAGCTTTCCCAAATGCAGGTACTGTATAGAGTCAGTCCCGCAAAGGCGCTTGTATGGCGGATCACTTGCGTATACACCTCGTGTATCTCCAAGTGCCACTTTCTCTCGTTTGATTGACAGAAAGAGATAGCCTCAACCGAATTCTGCGCCTCTGTTGCAGTACTTCCGGAACATTTGGGACCTACTTCGGCATGCTACCAGCTTAATTTTAATCTTGATCTTGGCAGACTTGATGGGGCGTTAGAGATATGGTTGTTTTTTTTTGCTTTCACGCTGGCTCCACTTGTAAACCTGTAGTCGATGAGTCGTCCAGCTTCGTATTGACCCAAATTGATCTCCCACAATAGTGGGGAGGGAAAAAAAGAGTGCGAATTGTAAGAGTTCAGGGGGTTGGAAGTTCAGTTTGGTGCGATGCAACGGGGTCCAAAGTTTCAACTCACTGTGCTGTATGAGGAGGACACAGTGCGTGCTAGGCAAGAGTTCAAAGAGCATGTGATTCAGGGTCTTTCTTTGCCCTTGAAAACGTTGTCTTCCAAGTACTTTTACAATGATCGAGGAAGTGGTACGTTCTCCTCTGTCTTTGCGCTTAGAAGCGGGTAGGCGAGCGTTCCCAGCAAGAGACCGAGTCGAATGATGCTCATCTTTTTGTAGTCGTTCTCCTTTTCCATCTCTGCAAGAAGTACGGATACTGATTCAAATTCTGTCATCCTGACATTGAAGCACGTATACTGTCTACATACCGAACAGAGTTATATACACAGATTACAGAATTAGAGGAGTACTACCTTACGGCGTCGGAAAAAAGTATCTTCAAGACCCACGCTGACGACATTGTCCGCAAACATTTTTCTTCACAACAAGGGCCACTCAACCTCATCGAGTTGGGGGCTGGCGACGGTCGCAAGACGAAAATTCTAATCCAGGCGTTGTTGGACCGTCACATTGCATTTGAGTATATTCCGATCGACATATCAAGACGAGCGATGTCAACTCTGTTCGAAGCCATGGGTGACTTTTTCAGAAAGCACACCTTTTCTGTTCACGGAATTGTCGGGGAGTACCTTGAAGCTGTGAAGCATGTAGTATCTGCGCACCCTGCTCGTCGCTGTGCTGTACTTTTTATCGGGTCATCAATTGGCAATGTCCACATGGAACCTGCTATCCAATTCCTTTCCGAACTACGCAGACATTTGCAGCCTGCAGATGTCTTTCTCATGGGATGTGATCTGTTAAAAGATTCAGAGGTCATGAGAAGAGCCTACGCGGATGCAAAGGGTATCACTCGAGCTTTCAATCTGAATCTTTTGAAGCGTATGAACGAGGAACTCGGCACTGACTTTGATCTTACCAGATTTCAACACCTTGCAATCTACAACCCGAGATTAAGGGCGATGGAAAGCTACCTTGTTGCAACGACATCGCAGAAAGTCACCATGAAATTCGCAGGTGATGACGAGTCACGAAGAGGAGATGCAGCCCAAGAATTCGTGTTTGATGCATTCGAACCCTTGTATCTAGAGTGCTCCCACAAGTACACATTCCAAAGTATAGACACAATTTTGACAGACGCTGGGTTTATCCCGCAAGCGAAATACAGCGACGAAAAAGACTGGTTTGTCGACACTGTGTCTTACGTGCCCTCCCGCTAAGATTCGACGAGTTCCTACCCGCTCTCGCCAACTAGTTTCCTCGGACCCACAGCAAAGCGAGGGGAGCCCCTCCCTGCAGGAATCCGCGACGACGGGCAGCAATGACAACGCATCACAGAGCCTCATTTACAAAATCTCCCACAGAGCACCCTTAGTCACTGTCATCATTGAAAGTTGTCTTCCTTCCTCCAGATCCACCTCCACCACCGCCTCCAAAGCCGCCACCGCCTCCAAAGCCTCCACCTCTCCCTCCGCGACCACCACCACGGCCGCGTCCGCGCCCTCCACCAAAGCCACCCCGCCCACCGCCACGACCGCCACCTCCAAAGCCACCGCCACCTCCAAAGCCACCACCACCACCACCACCAAAGCCGTCATCATTATAACCGCCACCGCCAAAGCCACCGCCAAAGCCACCGCCTCGACCACCTCCACGCCCACCTCCACGACCTCCACCACGACCACCGCCCCGACCGCCAAATCCACCTCGGCTGTTACCACCGCTTGGTTTAGACCCGGCCGGATTCACCCTCAGAGGTCGGCCCTTACACATGACTCCGTCCATCTCACATGCGCTTCTCGCGCAATCGGGCATAGCAAACGATACAAACGCAAATCCACGCAGCCGTTCCGTCTCGCGATCTCTCGGCAAGTAGACGTCCGTGATTTCGCCGCACGACTGGAAAGTCTCTGCGAGATCATCCTCGGTGATCGTCCACGGAATGTTGCCAACAAACACCCGAACCTCCTCCTCACCATTTGCACTGGGCTGGTGACGTTTTTGGGCCTGGGGAGTTGACTCTGTGGCCGGGGCATCCCTCTTCTTACCGACTTCATTATCGAATGTTTTGTCGTCATGAAGCTTGCCTTTCTCAACAGTCATTGGCGATGCATCTTTCTTATTCCCCTCGTTTTCGTCTTCGGACGATCCGGAACTCTCGTCCTCGTCACTACTCGAGTCGTCTCCAGACTCCTTGGCTTCTCCATTCGCAGCGCTTCCATTCAAGCCGGCTAAAGGCTTTGGATCCTTGTCCTCCTCGTCACTACTCGACTCGCTACTTTCGCTGCTACTGTCATTCTTGTTATCCTTTGCAGCGCCTACAGTCTTTCCGTCAGCCTTTGCCTCATCCTCGCTACTATCGCTGTCGCTGCTGCTACTACTGTCCTCTGCAGCCTTTGTAGCGACCACTGCTCCAGCAGACTTTGGGACCAAAGTCTTCTCCACAGCTTTTTCCTCATCAGACGACGACGAAGACGATGAGCTCTCCGCATCCGAAGAGTCACTTTCCTGGTCCTTGTTCTTCGTTGCCCCTTTGCCCTTCTTCTTACCCTTTCCCTTGGAAGCTGCAGCCGCGTTTTCTTTGCCTTCGTCCTCACTGCTACTACTGCTGCTGCTGCCGCTACCTCCATCCTCACCACTCTGCTCGCCCTCCTCCTTCATGGGGACAACACCATTCGTCTTCCCCTCTCGCTTCTCCTCGCTACTGCTGCTGCTGCTACTGCTGCTGCTGCTGCTGCTGCTGCTGCTGCTGTCATCACTGCTTGACTTTTCATCCTCCTCGACCTGGGGTGGCGGCGGCGGTGGCGGTGCTGCCTCTTTGCCCTTCTTCTTCTTCTTCTTCTTCGCCTTCTCGTCCTTTGCTTTGTCCGTCTTGACAGGCGCTACGGCAGCCATAGGCTCGACGACTGGCTCCGGGGCGCGCTTGGACTTTTTCGACTTTTTGGTTTTGGGCGCAACGGCGACGTTTTCGGCTTCGGTTTTGTCAACAATGGACTTGGACTTCTTCCGGCTACTCTTGCCAGACTTGATGGAGCCCATGGTGATACGGGAAAGGGAGAGAGACGGTGAAGGGTGTTTGAGGGCGGGTGAAAAAAGGATTGCGGATTTGCGCAGAGTGGTGGTGGAGTGAAGAGTGCGAGTGTTGGGGGGGGGGGGGGGGGATGGGATTTGTAAAGGTTTTTAACGGGAAACACACGGCATGAAAAGATGGCAGAAAACAACGCAGCGAATAAGGGCCCCCCCCCCCACGGGGGATCACCGAGCGTATGATTTCGAGGCGCCGCCGCCGCCGACGAAAAAGTCCGCCAGGATTGGGTCCCCCTGCGCGCTTCGGTCGACAACAACTGGATCCGTATGGGGACCGCAGCGAGGGGCGCGTTCCGCGGTGAAGCGGTCCACAGGGAGGAAAGGGGGCACTTGCACTTCACTTTGAATTACAGACCGGGTTCTGTAAAGGGGTCGACAGAGTTGACTTGGAACGCATGCCTCTCTTTTGAGGTCAAGATTTCATCGTGCGATTCCACGTGCCGATTCCAATCCTCCGTTGCAGCACACTGTCTAGTGTAGTGTAGTGTGGCTGCAGCGGATGGTGCTCGTGAACATTGAATATAGCTAAAACTGAACAACACCTGGCCGCAATTCACCTGTGCCCATCTGTGCCTCCCCAACCCCCCCCCTCTTCTCTACAGTATGCAGACATCTCATGAGCCCACTACGGCACGGCACGGCACGGCACGGCACGGCACAGCACGGCACGGCACGGCACGGTACGGTACGGTACGGCACGGTACGGCACGGTACGGCACGGCACGGCACGGCACAGCACAGCACAGCCCAGCACGCTACGGCACTTACACGAGTGTCCTCCACTCATCTCCAGTCCACAGACTTGTTGACGCTCCGCCTCAACCTTGTGTGCATACACACCGGCTCTCTTCACAAGGCCGTCAACCCCGGGGCCCTTCCCTGCCATCTCCCATGCGACGCGCTGCTGCGCGCGCACCCAGAGGCAACGGCCACCACTGCCACGGAAGCGGGGCGCGAAAGTGTGTGCTCCACTGTACATACGACCACTGGACTCACCCGCGACAGCCTCCCTGTGAACCCCTTGCCCGCACAGCCGCTCACCAACAGGCGTCATGCGTGCACGCGTGCCGGGGTGTAGCGGACGCGTCAGCAGCTGCGTGTCCCGACGTCAGCTGACGTACACCTGGACAGGATCGCAATGTTTCGCAGCCGTTCCCGACTCCCACTTGTCGCATGGGCATTCGCCGTACTTGTTGTGCCCAAACTCACGCGTGTGTGGGTGAATGTGGGTGGATGTGGGTGGATGTGGGTGGATGTGTGTGCGTGTGTGTGTGCGTGTGGGGAGGAGG
>JAUKWC010039387.1:0-53115 GCA_032356245.1 Endocladia muricata
TGTGTGTACAGGCCGCCAGCCAGGGCATCCAGGGCCGCTTGAGCTGAGCTGAACCGCTTGGCACTGCCTACGGAGCCTCCCATGCCTGTGCCTGTGCACCACAAAGGGTTTCGGACTGGATTCTCGAAGCACGCAACTGCAAACCAGCGGTGTCTCATTGTCGGTATCCTTTCAAAAGTTCACGGAGCCGCACGATCTCCTGCTTGGTCAACGGAGAGGGGTCGAGGGTGTCTGTCTCTTGTCCCCATTCGGGCTCGGGCTCGGGCGGGATGGAAGAGTGTACCCTCGTGTCTCCTGGAGGGAGAGTGAGAGGGGTGGCCAAGTTGCCCAGCCTTGTGTAGATGGCCTTGAGCTTAGAGAGTACAACCTCGGTGCTCATGTTCTGAGCGGTCAGCCGGGTGTAGAGCGTGTCGATCTGGGTACGGATCTTGAGCAGTTCGGTTCGTTCGTATTTGTCGATCATTGTTTGGGTTTCCAGCAGTCTAGAGGCTTCAGGTAACGTACGGATACCTTGGTTGGTGGTGGCGGGTTTGAGTGCCAAGGACCCTCCTCTTTGTGCAGCTTGTTCCACAGGTGCACGCCCATGATCGTTGCTGCGTAGGTGGGACGATCGTAGGAAGCTGTGGGATCTGGGCGGGTTCGAAGAACTCGGACATCGGGCAGAAGCAACCGATTGATGGCCGTCTGTACGCGGGTGGGAGCGTGTCCGATCAGGTCGACTTCACCCCGCACAAGCCGCTTCATAGACAGCCAATAGTTACGGTATTCAGGGGGACAATCGCCCCTCAAAAAAGGGGTTGGAGGAACGGCTTCAGCCGCCCGCACACAACATCTCCACACTTTGTATTCGAGGTCATTTGGGCTGATTCGGATCAATTTAGTTCTCGTCAAGGGTTTTCGTCAAGGGGAGTTATATTCGCGTTTTTGCCCCTTTTACGCGAGATTGCAGACTGAAATTTACTCTTATCGTTGACTTTCTGATGGGGAATTGACGCGAACGTCTGCCAGATTACAGGGGCCAGGATGTGTAACTCTTAGTATGGAATGTGTGCGGCTTCCGTAGAGAAATGACGAAAAGAGGTCTTATAGCGTGCTTCATTGGACCAAAATTCACGTTTCTGTACTCTTATCCAGCCCTTGACGGGAACCTTGACGACCTCATTTCACTCATTGGTGACGTGATTACACTGCCCGTTTGCTCAGCTGGGGTTTTCGTCAAGCTTCAGGGGGGTATAGAGGTGGGGGTGGTGTGGGGTTGGTTGGGGTTTTTCACTAACTTGATGGGTAATATGAAATAGAATCTTAGTGGGGAAAGCAATAGACAAGGAACCGAAAAAACAAGCAAAAAAGCCAAAACGGTGTACACCCTGCCGGAAGCTTGACGATAACCCCCCTGCTCAGATGCCTGCATTGGACATGCAATCTGCCAACCACCCGAGATCGGTGAGGGTAGGCTTCCTCTTATCGCCTCTCTTTGTGAGCTGTCTGTCCAGGTCCTCTTTCAGCCGCTTCGACTTCGTGACCCAGTTCGTGGGAGGAGAGAACCGTTCGACCGCTTCGACAACCCTGCCGTTCGCCAGATCTTTCAGAGCCGCCAGCTTGCCCACCAGGCTCCAGCCCCACTCCTTGCCATCACTCGCTCTAGCGAGGGATGTCCGCAGGTCACCTTCTCCCCCCAGAAGTTTCGAGAGAACTTCGTGCTGGATCGTTGGGTGAAACACATGCCAGTGCTCCTCGGGGAAATCGCTCACCATCTGGATCCAATCCGCCATCAGCGGGTGGTCGGAAGATTCGGTGAGGACTGCACCCGGTCCCGCGTACCTGCACACCAGAGCCGCACCCGCCAGGTTCACACGGGTCTGCATGTGTTCTTTGCCGCGAGCGTATTCGAGAGTGTGACTTGGGGCTCCAACCTCTGCGGGATGCAGTAGGAACTTCGGTGCCATGCCCTTGTACCGAGTCTCTGCAGCCAGGAGAAAGAACGCATCTTCCACCGCTTGCTTCAGGCACGTGCTGGGCACGTTCGAGAGCCGTGGCAAATCGGGGCGAAGGCTGAGAGTTAGGAGAGCAGTCATTGGAGGATTCCAAGGGGTTTCCAAGAGAAGCAGCCCACACGTGCGGACCGCTAGACTGGCGTGTACAGGCTTTCACCTCCAGACGCCCACGGGGCGGGGTCAGCCCTTCCGACGGTTTTTACGGCCCTTCCCGGCCCGTTTACGGGGAGACTCGGGCTCAGCAGCCAAGCCAGCTGTCTCCCAGGCCCCCTGCAGGGCCTCAGACACCGTGTACAGGGTTGCCGGGCGTCCACCGCGGGCTCCATACCCGGGCTCACCCGGAGCCGGCATAGAGGCTTTGTACTTGCGTAGAATGTCGAGCAAGATCAGGTCGTCAAGCCGCCGCCGAACCGTGGAGTCCGACACCCGCATCGCCCGTGAGAGGTCGCTGGCAGACATCCCACGCGGGGACTGCATCAGCTCCACCACCAGCTCGCGATTGAACCCGGTGCAGGAGTCGAACGCGACGCGTGAAAGCATGCCGAGGACCTCGTGGTCGTACTCCTCTTTCCGGAGCATGAACACCATCGTGTGTGCCAGCTTTAGAAGCTGCTTGGACGGCCGGGTTCCTAGCTCCACTTCCGGACGATAAGAAAGATCCTCTTTGTCGTACCTGTCCCGCTGAACTTGTGCCCGCAGCCCCGAGATGAGAATCGCAAGCCCCGCAACTTTCTGGAGGAAAGGTGCACTAGGCTTCGGCAATTCTTTCATGTCCAGCTTGCGGGCCAGGAAGCGTTCGGTCACCCGCGAGATGTCGTTCACCATCTCCGGCCCGATGTCGTTCTGCCCCATTGCAGACATGAGTCGCGACATCCGTGCCTGTGGAGACAGGGGTTTCATGCAGAACTTCAGAAACCGCTCCCCCATCACGGCCATTGGTTTGGAGTGGATGGCTGGAGTGACGCCCGCGATGAGGGAGAAGTGCAGGTTCTGGTACTTGCGACTGACTGCGTTGCCGTAGTCCTGCAGGAAGTCACCGTCGAACGCATCCCGCAGGATGCCCATCACGTTGTCGAAGTCCATCTCCGCTCCCGCGAGCGTGCCGGTGAAATCCTTGATCACGAACGTCTTTCCGTTCAGCTTCGGCAACAGGCTGGGGTCCTCCTCTCCAGGAAAACCACTGACAAGTCCTTTGGCCGTGACCGTGGAACGGAACACGACGCCTCGGAACTTGGACAGGCTGCTCAGCAGAGCCGTCTTCCCACCGCCCGCAGGTGCAACCAAATAAAACCACAGGGGTTCGGGCGTGACAATCTGTTGGGAGTACGTCACCGCGAACACTAGCTTCAGAGCCTGGATCATCTCCTCGTCCATCTCGAAGTAGCGAGCGTACACTTCGACGACTTCCTCGAACGTTGGACACTCTTCAAGGGGCAGGAAGTCCGTGATGAACGACTCTTCGTTGGCGACAGCCGGGTCGCCGCGGGAGCCGTCGTCCCTGCGTTGGCGGTCGCTGACCAGCGACAGCAGCTTCTTCCACGCGACCGTCAGCAGGACGTCATTTTCCAGAGCGTGCTTGACGAAGTCGTTCACATCCCAGCCGGTGGGCCAGTGGTCGGGCCAGTTCAGATACTTCAGCTTCACACCACGGTTCTGACATTCCTTGCGAACGATTTCTGCACCGTGGTCGCCGGGGTCATCGTTGTCGTAGCACACCACCACGTGCTTGCCGGTAAGCGGCGGGATGAACTCCTTCTTGAATGTGCCGCTGCCAGGCACCCAAGCCGCCACCGCATTGCGTACGTTCAACTTCTTCAACAGCCACCGCATCGCGATGAAGTCGAACTCGCCCTCGCACAGATACACCGTACCGCCGGGCTTCAACGCATGGACCTCCTGTGCGTTGCCCAGGTGCGGCTGGCATCCTTTGGTGGACATCCATCGGCCGCCACCTTTCCCGTTTGCTTTCGGGAAGGAGAACCGCCGCAGATCGTGGACGCGATTGGAAGTGCTGCGGATCGGCAGGCTGTAGAACTTGCCGTCGCTGCTCCATCCCAGCCCGATGCCTCGGAACGCGGCCGTGGGCAGTCCACGCTCAGCCGCCAGCTTCTTCACTCGGAACGATGTCAGGGCATCGTCATAGTAGTTCTGCATCTCTTCCAGGAAGGAGATGTAGTTCCCGCTCAGGCCCAGCTGCTTCTCATCCCAGAGTCCGTTGTGTGGGTTGGCGTGAAGCTTGTCCTCTTTCTCGCTGAACAGAGCCGTGCCGATCCACTGGTCCTTTGCTTCGCTGCTCCACTCCACGCCGTGTGCAAGGAATGGCCAAAGAGCGGGAGGGACCTGATCCCAGATTGATGGTTTGCGTGCAGTCATGCGAAGAGGTCTCGGCCTTTCCCTAAGTTTTTCCCCTGCGTTGCCCAGCGGCTGAGCTTGGCATCGGGAGCGGCTTCGCCAGGCAGATAGATCTCAACTTCAAGATCCACGAACCATGCTTTGGGCGAGCCTTTGCGGTGTGTGAAGATAGCCTCCCTGACATCGGTCAGAGATTCCACGAACAAGATTGATCCATTCGCCAGTCCTTTGGTGTGAATTCGGACAGTGACAGAAGTCTCGGAGTACGGTCGCGGCATCATTTGCGGTTCCGGATCTTCTCGAACGACGTCCCCTCTTGCCAGTTGTGCCAGCAGATGTCCGGCACCGCAGGAACGTCGATGCTCAGGACACCGTGGTGGTCGGACATTTCTCGCATGAGATCGTCCACCAGCCGTGCGGTCAGCCTTGATTTCTTGACTTCCAAGCAGAGCTCGTCGTGCACCTGCAGCACGATGTGCACAGGGAGTTTGTGCTCTTTCACAAACCGCTCGATGTTCAGCATGCCGATCTTCATCTGGGTAGCTGCTGAGCCTTGGACGTAATGGTTCACCGCTCGGTACTCAAACTCCCGCTGAGCCGACAGCTTACGTCCGAACGCACAGTAGATGAAACCGTCCTGCTTGGACTTCGACACCAGGTAAGAGCTAAAATCCTTCACGCTCGGGATTGCCTGGTCATAGTACGACAAGATCTCGTTCGCCTCGTCCTTGCTGATCTGAAGCAGGAATGCCAGGCGAGCCGCTCCCCCACCGAACAGCTTCAGAAACGACACCTGTTTGCAAACTCCACGCGAGACCTTCACACCCACCGCTTTCTCGGCGTCCATGATCAGCCAGCCGAACTTGCTCATCCATGTGGCCGCCAGCTCCTGCTTGCCTGCCTCGTTGAACCGCATCGCCTTCTCAGGAGTGGTTCCCAGCTCTTTGAGTGCCCGTCGGATTTCTGGAGGAGAGGACCCTGCTTCGTCCGGGTCGCCGTAGAGCCGCAGCGACCGTGCCATGTACCGCGTGCCTAGAGCGTTGCCCTCGCCGCCCCACACGTGGTTGGTGAGCTCGCCGTGGACATCCCTGCCCGCGGCGAACGCATCCAGCATCATTTTGTCCTGCGAACCGTGGGCGAAGATGCGCATCTCCTGGTTCGAGAAGTCCGCCGCGATGAACACGTACCCTGGACGCGGAACCAGCGTGTGTCGGACTTTCAGCTTCACCAGGCTCGCAGACTTCGTAGGGTCCGGGACCTGCTGGAGATTCGGGTTGCTGCAGGACATCCGCCCGGTGGCAGTGCCGGTTTGCTTGAACCCTGGATGCAAGACCATGCAGCCGCTCTGCGTGGCAATGTCAGGTGTGCACAGATGCTCGTACTTTCCGAAAAAGTCAGTGTACGCCTTGCCGCTAGATCGGTAGTGCGTGAGCGTGTTCACGACCGGTTCGTTCAGCATCATCTCCAGGCTCTTTTTGCCTGTGCTGGGCTTGCCCTTGTCGGTGTAATCTCCAGGCTTCAGCTTCAGCTTTTCGAACAGCAGCTTGGCCAGCTGGGGTGCAGAATCCGGATTGAAATCGTCGTCACCTGCCAGGTCCCGGAGTTCTTGCCGAAGCTTGATCCAGATCCTCCCGTGTTCTTCACGCTCTTTGCGGCCTGTCTCGATGTCGTACACGATCCCGCGGGTGCCGGTTTCGTACAGCAGGTACCAGATCGGCTTCTCGACGGTCCGATAGATGAACCCGGCACCGGGTGGGTTGCCCTTCTCGTCCTCTCTGAAGATGTCGGTGTACATCAGCCACAGGAACATGGTTCGGACCGCGTCAGTGACTGCGTACTCTTCACAGAAGTCAGCCGCCACCTGTGCAACTTCTAAATCGAAGCCGCCACGGTCTTCTGGAGGGAGATCAAGAATGGCTCGCCCCATCCAATAGTCGGCCGCGGCGTGTTGGATGACTTTCTGAGAGCCGTCGGCGTAGGTCTTGGTCTCAATGGCCAGCTCCCAGCCTGCCTTCTTGCCCATACGACGGCACGCCTGTGTGGACTTCTTCAACTCCTTCAAGTCGTCGTCGTCGATGCCGCCGTACCGCTTGGCCAGGGGCTTCAGCTGATATGTCATCTCCTGATTGTTGGCTGCGTGAGCCATGAGGATTGTGTCGTCGAAATCCCCTCCAGAAATGACCCGCCCGCCGGGTGCGTGAATCGCAAGTCCGGCAGACTCAATCATTCGGACGTCGAAAGCCGCGTTGTGAAATACTTTCAGGATGCTGGGATCTCGAAAGAACTGTCGCAGCCGTTTGAAAGCTTTGGGCTTCTTGTTGTACAACACTTTCCGTGTGAACGGATCCACTGGGAACTCGATGTACGCCGTCACTTCTTCTGAGGAACAAAAGCTGAACGCGAACGGCCGATCGCCGTGCCAAGTGCTCAATCCTGTGGTTTCGGTATCGACCGCCACCACACTTCCAGGTGGGTAGAGAGGAGTCATGATTTGATTTCGGCCTTTAGACGTCCCAGCTGCTCAGGCGGCAGCAGCTCACCCGACACTGCGTCACGTCCCCAGAGAGCCGCGTACATTCCCGTACGGGTCGCGTAGTCCTGCCCTGCTTGTACCGTCGGACCGCCCAGCCGGATGCATTCTTCCCCAGGCTCTTTCTCAACGGTCCACGCGGGCACAGGCTTGCCGCGAACGGTGAGCTCCACAGTCCGAACCTCGTCGGCGTGGTTGTACATGTACAGCGGACACGGAGAGTAGGGGTCCTCTTGGGTAACGCGGTTCTCGTTCTCCAATTTGAACACGCACGCATTGAACTGGTCGTCCGGTCCGATGCAGGGAGGCTTGGCCAGGCTCCTGAACGCTGGGTCCAGCTCGGCCAGAGCCTCAGCGACGCCACGTACCACTGGTTCCCACATCCCCAGCTGGGCAATCCAGCAGGTCCGCTTGCTGAACACGTGCATGAGAGCCGACAGGTTCACGCTCCAGCTCATCCGGTGTTGCACCGCCAGCGGCAGGACGTTGCGGGCTTCTTCGACCGGACAACCAGCGTCAACCAGAGCCTTGTAACACGCTTGCGAGTAACGCATGTGATTGCGGTATAAGACTTCAGGGTAGGTCTTGTAACTCCCCATCGCGTCAATCTTGGTTTTGTTGTTTACGACCGATTCAGGGAGTAGGTACTCGCCTTCATCAGCGAACGTACTCATGTCCTTCACACGCATCGTCTGAGCCCAGAACGAGCTCTCAGACAAGTCCGGAATGATGTCAGCCCCTAGCTGCGATCCGAATCGGTGGCCGATCCGGTGCCGAACCAGCTGTTCTCGGAGAGCGATCGAAACGTGGTCTAACTCGAAGACAAAGTGAATCGTCTCCGACAACGGGATTCTCATGGCGATCACCTTGTTGAAGATTTCGTCGACTTCGGTTTTGTAGTCACGCTGCGTGTCTTCCGGAATCTGTCCGGGAGCAACTTCGCTGCTGTGAGGTGCTTCGCCAGAACGGATCAGCTTCAGCCAGTTTGCGACTTGTTGAGGTGTGGGAACGTAGCCGCTTTCGCGGGAAGCACGCCACTGGCAGTAGATCGTCTCCTTGATGTTTGTGCTGTGTGAGAGCAGGCGAACGGTTGTGGTCTTCGTAGTTTCAGACATCGGGAGCGTTTTCTGGAGGGAGAGTGGGTGCGGCCATTTCGGCCAGTTGGTAGGCAATGTCGACGTAGCCGTGGGCGTCGTCGTAGTTGTCCTTGTGAACGTGTCCGCTTGCGGGCGTGTGGCTCATCCGAACCAGCTTCACGCTTGCCATGAGAACGGCCACCATGTGCGGAGCGATGGGGCCGGGAAGAGGAGCCTGGAAGTGCTGTTCGAGAAGTCCTTGCCAGACCTTGGCGGTGGCTTCATGGGTTCCAAGGCAGTCGCCGTAGTTGGCTTCACGCTCTTCGCGTAGGGCTTCGATTTCGGCTTGGTTCATGGTGTGGTTTCGAGGATGCCGGACGCGTCGATGCAACGATTCACTCCTTGAATCACGCTGCGCATGAATTCGTACCTGATACCGTCGAACTTGGATCGGTGCTCGGGAAAAGATGCCATGTTCAGATAAGTCCTCTCGTGCGGACTTGCTTGCATGATGTAAGAAACAACCGACAGGAAGTCACAGTAACAAACGATCCTTCCAGCTGGTGAGCCATCCTTTGAATGCATCCACGTGCTGCGAAGTCGGTCTGCAAATACTTTTGTATTGGGGTGGATTGCTTTCGTGATCTGGTCTGCAGCAGTGTTCGCAGCAGCGTCCAGGCTCGCACGAAGTTCGGGTGTTGAGTGCTTGAACGGACGGTGGATGTCGCCGGTGCGGCACTCTTCGAGATCGTGAAACAGTGCTTTCTGAAGAACATCTGCTTTGAAATCGTTGTAGAATTCGTAGTGGTCTGTGATCTCTTCAACGTGGCGGTCTTCTTCTGAAGCCGCTTGGTTCCAAAGGAAGTCGGCAATGATGTCGGCGTAGACAGCAACGAAAAACGTGTGCTCCGCCACGCTCTCGCGATGCTGGAGACGATTAGTTGCCCAACGGTAGGTGTGAGCCGCCCGGGCCACATCGCCCCGCAACAGGCAATCGAAATCAGGGAGTGTTCCGTTCACTGAAGCTTACCCTTCCACGTGGACAGCTGGCTCCGCTGGAACTGCCCGTTGCGGATCACATCCCGCAGCATCGGGAATCCGTAGACGATACCCGACATCGTCTTCGCCAGCATGATGTTCAGTTTGGAAGTTTCTGGACTCTCCACGGTGGTGAATCCAACAACCTGACAGTTTGGCGTCTTGGTGGCGTAGCCAATCTCCCAGACCGTGCCGGTGTCGGGAATGTTGAGAAAGGGAGAAACGCCAATCCTCCCCTGCGTGGTGTCGGGGATTCCAGACTCCGTCAGCTGCAACTGCAGACCGTTCAAAAGTTCATAATCCAGGACCGCGAGCACAATGTCGCACATCTCGATGGCCTTGCGGTTCGCATCCACAATGCCCGCCGCGTTTTCCTGGAGGAAGGTCTGGTCACCCACCTTTTCACCCTGGTCCTGCAGCCGCGGAGAGAACACGTTGAAGTGCAGGGACAGTTCTGCTTCGAGATGCTCGATGATCTCGACCTGCCTCTTGTTGAAGAACGGACCTGCGAGGTACAAGTTCAGGTGGCTGTTTCCAGCCGCCGTACGCATCATCTTCAACGCTTCGATATCACCAGTGAGAACACCCATTGAAAACTCCTGTATTGGAGGGGAATAAAAGAACACCAAACACCCCGACCAGCGTTAGCCGCTCAAGGTGTCTTCTGGGATCAGTCCTCTTCGAGGACCACTTCCAGGTCGGAGAACGCGAACGTCTGGGCAGCCTTTCGACGGGGCAGCTTGACGTCGGCGGTCTTCTTCCGCTTCGAGACCTTCAGGACTTCGCCCTCGATCTCCTTGCCGTTGACGGTTACAACGACGGAGTCGCCGACCTCGGGATCGTCGTGGGCGGGATCCGCGATGTCCGCTTCGACGTCGGCAGAATCGTCCTCGACGTCGGCGGCGTCCTCGGGAGCCGCGAGGATGGTCAGCTCGTCGTAGCCGACCTCTTCGGTGGTGTCATCCTCGAACTGGACAGTGGCGACCTTGCCCTTCTCCTCGAGCTCCGTGACGATGCCCTCGTAGGGCTCGTCGTCGAAGATCACCGAGATCCTTGCACCGACCTCGGGGACCGGCTTGGGATCCGGCTTCTTGGCTTTCGCCTTCTTTTTGCTGGACTTCTTGGGATCCGGAGCCGCTTCCTCTTCTTCCTCGTCGTCTCCGATCTCTTCCTCTTCGACATCAGGCTCTTCTTCCTCCTCGCCCTCGCCCTCGATCTCGACCTCGGTCTCTTCTTCCAGCTCGTAGTTCTCGAGCTGCTTCAGGACCAGCAGGTTCTGGTATTCGCCCTTGGTCTTCAGCTGAATCCGGTAGACCAGGCCTTCTTCCGCCAGCTCGGCGACGGTGTCCTCGAAGGTGTCCAAGAAATCATCGTCCTCAACGTCTTCCACACCCAGCCGCCGCAGGTACAGGATCAGCCACTTGAACGCGTCCTCGCGGTCCAGCCCATCCCAGCGACCGGTGGTCTGCCCGATCAGATCGCCTTCGAGGACCTTGAACTGGGTCAGCATCCCGTGGTTGCCGTTCTGACTGGTCTTGACTTCCGCTTCCACCAGCTCCGCGATGTACGTCCCGTCCGGCAGGTCTTGTCCGCCCAGCTCACCGGCAGCTTCGACGTCGTCCGTCCAGGTCTTCTTCGCCTGCGTCAGCAGGGCTTTGAGGCTCTTGGCCATGGTTTGGTTCCTTTCGAGAAACCGGTTTGTGTGTGTGCGGTCCGAACGTCGAACCTCACATTCGTCTCCGCAAATACGCTACTTGCGGACGACTGACTTTTTCCGAGTCGTCTTCTTGCGACCAGTTTTCGGAGCCGCCGCGGTCTTCTGGAGGGAAGCATGCAGCGGATCCACGTTGGTCTGTTCGTTGTTGAATGCGGCCACGAAGTTCTCGTAACCTTCGGCCGCCGTCCCCCCAAGGTCGATCGTGTCCAGCCGCTCCCCTGTGGGAGTAAGGAATCTGCCGTCCATTCGGTGTCCCGCACCGGTACGCTGCCCACCACGCAGCAGCAGCCCACGCCGGTCGCCTTCGTACACGTACGCCAGCCAGCCATCCACACGCCCGTTCAATTGCTTGTCGGCGGCCTTCGAGATCGTGGGCTTCAGCACGTTGATGGTCTCGCCATGCCGGTCCTCTTCTTCCACCACGGTGG
Source organism: Endocladia muricata (assembly GCA_032356245.1). Taxonomy (NCBI): domain Eukaryota; phylum Rhodophyta; class Florideophyceae; order Gigartinales; family Endocladiaceae; genus Endocladia; species Endocladia muricata. The sequence continues at coordinate 11,136 of JAUKWC010039387.1, forward strand.
AGTGGGTCAAGAACCACTTTCCTCCAGGAAGACCCAGTAGCCGCGTGACGCCGTCGGCGAACAACTTCTCGACATGGTTCCAGCCTTTGCCGTAGGCTTCTTCGGACGGATGGTCGATGGCCAACTCCTTGCAGCCCTGCTTCATTGCCGCATCGTACCACAAATCCACCCGATCCAGGACGACGCGATCGTACGGATACTTCCCAGCCGCAGCCGCAGCCTCGAGAGCTTTTAGAACGTCATTGAAGTCTTTCCAGGTGGTGCAGGTCAGTTCGATCCGGTCGTAAGCGATCTGCGGAGGATCGAACTGAATCGTCAGCACCTGCCCTCCTTGAAGTGCCAGCGAAGTCTTACCGATCTTCTTCACGCCGTGGATCATGATCGCGAAGTCGTTCAGATCACCTGACGCTTCAACCGTCGAAGTGGGGAGGGTGATCTTGACGGGGGCGGCTTTCGCAACCCGGCCTTTCTTCGCGGCGGGTTTGGTGTTAGTTGCTCGTTGTGTTTTTGCCATGGTGGGCTCCGGGAGGGGCGGGGAAGAGGTAAGGTAACGGAGGAGACGTGAGCGGAGTTCAAGCGATGGAAGTTTGGTAGTCCATCACAGTGCCCTGCTTCTTCTGGTAACACCCGCTGAAGTCGTTTAGCACGATGGGGCGGTACATACCTGCCTTCCCGTACTTCGAGATGAGTGCATTCGGGTTGAGGTAGTGGGCTGACCTGCCCTCCCACCACGCTCGCACATCGTCCATCAAAGGAACCAGCTGGTGTTCAAACCAGTGCTCGATTTCGCTCGGGGCGATGAACATCTCGAATCTCATGAAGAAATGATCCCCACGCTTGGGTTTGTTGATGTCCTCCGCCACACGATCGTAGAATGCAGCGTCGGTCTCGTTCTTCAACTGCCTGTGGCCAGGTCTCCGCACGATATTCATGACTGTGCCGGAAGGTGGCGTGCCGTACTCTTGCCAGTTCGCCCACAGGTACAGCATCTGCTGAAGATCCAGCGGAAGCGTTTCGAGCGTGTCTGCCTCGTTGATCATGCTCCGGCATTTCGTGTCGAAGTTCCAGATCCGCCCCTTCGGATCCTTGAACACCCCATCGCGAGTTCCCGTGATGTTGATCTTCGCACCGTCTGAGAACGTGTACGGGATGGAAAACCTGGTCTCAAGTCCGACCCATTCCTGAATCCTCGGCCCCTTGAAGCTTTCTGGAAACTCCTGCGTGAAGTCCTCTCTCCAGAATTCCATGTACCGCGGCAGCTGGGCTTCCGCCAGTCCGTACACTTTTTGCTGGATCTCACGTTGGTACTGCGGAGCATTAGGAATCTGTTCATCCCACAAACCCTCGAACTTCCTGATCAGCTCCCGTACGATACCCTCGTCAGGCGTTTGGCCGTCCAGCTCGCCCGACTGGTGAAGAGCGTACACCTGCTCCAAGATCCAGTGAACACAGGTTCCGTACGCAAGAGGCAGCGGCGTCGCGTGAGACCTCCAACCCTCCACCATCTCCAACCGGAACTGCTCGCGACACTCCATGAACTTGCCCAGCGAGCTCGAGCTCACGCCTTCCTCCCACAAGTTCCAACGCGGGTTCGGCTGCTCTTCCGGCATTCCCGGCCGGCACGTGTTTCTGGAGGGAAGGTGGGCGGCCGACTTTCCTTTTTTCGAGCGTTTGACAGGCTTTTTCTTGGTTCTCATAGGGATCCTTTCAAGTGCAGACCGATGCCGATGGCATCCCAGTCGTGTGATTTCGAGACTGACGCACCTGCGTAGTTCAGGCCCTTCTGCGTCAGGATTCGTAGGATTCGTGCGTTCACAATCTCTTTGCTCAGTGTCCCCTTCCAATTGCAGATCGGAACTTGCTCAACTGAGATGTTTAGCTCGCTCACCGCTTGGATCAGCCGCCCAGCCATGATGGCCAGCTTGACCAGGGAGTCCGAACGTGCGGAGGTTTGGCCGCCAGCGTTGTCCATGAAGGTAGGCTCTTCGATGTACGCATGCGTGATGGTTCCTGGGGCACCCATGAGAACTTCCTGGTTGAAGGACCTCATGACATCGTCGCATCTTTTCCCCCACCACTGTTTGGTGTTCATCTCAGCGGGGCGGTTCTTGGTTTTCAGCGTACTCTTGATCACGCCTGTCGACTCGGGCGGAGAAGCTTTGCACTCCCACGAGTTCTCGCACCAGAACGCATATCCCAGCTCCACACCGGGGTCAATGGTAAGTCTGTACGTGTCTTTGCGGGGTCTCTTTCGGCTGGCTTTGGCGGTCATTGGTTCTGCTTCCTGCGGGAGATACGGGCACGGTTCATGGCCAGTCTGTACGGCAATCCAGCCGCCGTCCGGGCCTCCAACGTGTGGTACCGGTCAACGTCAATCGTGTTGCGTGCCAAGAGGTGCACGTACGCGAGTGACTTCTTCTTCTTGGGATGTGCGATCCGCTCGCGGCTTTGGACGTAGTCGTCGGGATCGTCGCTACAGGAGTAGTACACCGCCAAGTTCGCTTTCGACAAATCCGCCCCGTATTTGAGTGTGGATTGCTGACAGCACAGGATGTCCAATTTGCCATCTTGGAACCGCCGGACGTATTCGTGGCGAAGGGGTGGAGGGGTGCGGCCGTAGATCGCCCGTGTGCGAAGTCCGAACTTTCTCCGGAGAAACTTCGCCGCCGCCGACAGCTCTCGAACGTACCGAAACCAAACCAGAGCCTGTTCTCCTGCGTACTCTTCGGACAGAACAGTCGCCAGCAAATCTAACTTGTGCGGATGGTCGAACTTGTGCAGCTCGGGCATTGTCGCCCGCCCGCCGCACAGCTGCGAAGTCCAGTTGCGACTGACGATCCCCCACTTTGTGGAGGCTACCGCACCCTCCTCGATCTCCATCTGGGTTTCCGCTTCCAGGTATGCCCGTCGGTTTCTGGGGGGAAGCTCAAACTGCCGCAAGACCTCGGTCTTCACGTTTGCCAGGCCGACGTCCGCTCGTGTGAGGAAGTGGCCGCGGGTGCGGGTGCCGGTCATAATCTTCTGCTTCGCCCCTTTCTTCGGCAGCCAGCCGTGGTTGAAGGCTTCGTAGAAATAGCGATTGCGGAACGCCCACCAAGTGGCGCATCCCATCCAGCCGCCCCCTCCTTCTAGAAAGTTGTATTGCTGGAAGAAGTCCAGCTCACTGATGGGATTAGGAAATCCCGAAAGACACGCCCGCAACGGTGCAGATGAGAGATTGCCGACGACGATCTTGCTGACTTTCGAGTCCGGATTTTTGATCAGCTTGGACTCGTCCAGCACCACGGCATCCCAGCCGTCCTCCATCGCGTTCACCAGTGGGGTTGGCCGTGCCCGGGTTCGACGTCCGGAGCCTTTACGCGGCCTCCTGGTGCTGTCCACCAGCCCCTCGTAGTTCACCACCCGCCAATGGATCGAACCCGCCCCGCTCGGGCGGTGCTGGGCGAGTTCGACCCGGTTTTGTTGCGTGCCTCGCAGGACGGTGGCGGTGTGGCCTTCGGCAGCGAGCTCATCTTGCCAGGTGAACGCAACGGAGAGAGGACAAACGATCAGGACGTTTTTGACGGGAAAATCTGCAAGCCTCGCACGTTCTTCGATCCAGCGGATCGTGCTGAGAGTCTTGCCCAGCCGCATCTCGTGAAAAAATCCTACCGCGTCGTGGTACCGTGCCCAGTCGACAGCGTCCGCTTGGTGCGGCATTAAGATTTTACGTTGCTGTGCTGGGGCCATGGGTATCCGTACCGTTCGCGTTGTATGCGGCCGTCGCCCCTGCCCGGGGTTGGTGCCGCTGCGAACGGACGGGTGTCCTGCTCGCTGCCACAGGCATCATGCCCGCAGCCGCAGCCACCACCCACTGTGATGTAAGTTTTTTAAGTCTCTACCAAAAAACTCCCCCCTCACGCGAACGCGAAGTGGGAGCTGCAAAGGAACAAAAAGAACACCCTGAGAAGGTATCCGACTTGTCAGTGTGCCGGCTTCCGCCAGGGTGGCCGCGTCGGGTAAGTCTCTCGCGGATTAGCCAAGCCGTGATCGCTTCGGTAAGCTTCGATGAACTCCCGAAACATGAATCGTCGGGCGTTTGCTTCCACAATCGCTCGAGCGTGGATCTCGTTGCGAGCGTGGACGACTGCGTAAAGCTTCGGATCGATCGTGCCGGTCGACCAGAATTTCACAACCCAGCGGGTCAGCCGTCGCCCTTGGCGGTTGCCTTCTTCTTGGCGGTTGCCTTCTTGGCCGGAGCCTTCTTGCGGCTGGTGGCGGCCTTGGAAGGCTTCTCGGCGGCCTTGGCTGCCCGCTCGGCCTTGGCTGCCTCCCGCTCTTCTGCCTTGGCTGCCTTGGCTGCCTCCCGCTCCTCCTTGCGGGCCTCGGCCTTTGGGTCGACGGTCGACCCGTCCTCCATAATCAGTCGCCCGCGGCTGGTGATGGGCTGCCCTTCCTCGTTGTACTTGCGGCTGGGCTCTGCGGGATCCTCGCCGTAGCCGCCGCGATTGTAGAAGTTGCGGACAGCCTGGACGCCTTTGGGATCGGTAAAGTCGCGGCCGGTGCGGCCGGGGTACTCCTCACGCATGACCTCTTGCAGCTGCTCGTCGGTCATCTTAGCCGAAGTCTTCGCGGCTTCGTTCTGCTCGAACAGCTCGGTCCACCGCTCGGAGATCAGCAAGCCGTCGGCGTTGGTTGCCCGTCCGCCCACGTGGCCGTCGTCCTTGTTGCCGGTGTTCTCGATGCTCTTGCGTGCGGTCTTGCGGGGACCCTTCTTGGTGGTGGTCTTCTTGGCCATGATCGATGCTCCTGCCTTGCGGCGTTGGAGGAATGTGAAACGAGATGCCACGTTGGCAGAGCTCGTGAAAGCAAAGGTTCGCGGGTTCGCGGACATCTGCGGGTGCCCCAAAGTCTTCTGGAGGGAAAAGTCAGAGCAGCTGACGTGCGATCGACTCGATCACCCGCCACCGGGCCATCCCGTTGGGGTCTTTGCTGCACTCGGCTTGCATCCGATCCAGGGCCTCCCGAGTCACCGACGCGTTGACGTCAAAGTGGGAAGGGAACGAACAGTCTCGAAAGTGGAGGATGACATCGACCACTGCGTTCGCCATCTGCTTCTCTCGGAAAGCACCCAGTTCGGACATCGGTCCGGTCTCGAGACAGGTTGCCAGCAGGGCCTCGGTGGCGGACTTGAACTTGACGATCGCACGGACGGTGATGGTCTTGGTGGCAGGCATGGTGTGTTCCTTTGCGGGGAGTTTCAAATTTGGCGACCCGGACCGGGTTGCTCTCCTACCAGCTTAACAACTTTTCACGCCCGCGGGGAGCAACTCGCAAAAAAACTTTCATCCGTGGGGAACTTGTAGGAATCTTAGGACCACATCAAGCCGGGCACCTTGGTGGGCCACACGTAGTCCGCCGACTCCAACGGGACTACCTTCGGCCACAGGGCCTGGTAGAACTCGGTGTCCTTGCGAACCAAATTCCCCTTGTGTGCCGCGTGAAATGATCGGTTGCCCAGCCAGCGAGGCTCTCGTGCTTCTATACCGCTGTGAAAGTAAACCTGCTCTATGGTAGCTTGTAGTTCTGTGAACCTGGTGTTAACTTGGAGATTGTCGGCTAGTTCTTGGGCGTCGCACGCTTCACAAATCTCCTCTGTATACCGTGCGAAACTGAGGAGGCACCCGGGATCTGCCCACATCTTCACCGCCGGGTGGTGCCGCCAACCAGCATCAGGTACGGTCAGGGCCTTGTAGATTTGAACACACTCGAGCCGCTGCTTGTTCAGCCGCCGCCGATCCAGCGAGCGTGCGGAACGGTGGAAGCTACGGTAAGGAAGAAAAGTTTGCATAGCCGCCAGCGGACGTTCCCGTCCAGCCGGCAGGTTTCAGCCCAGCCGCTTCTGGGAGGCTGAGCCGGTGCCGGTGCCTAACCCGGTCCGGCTGAGGTTCACCTTGGCACCGTCGATCTTGCCAGCCGTGTACGCAGAGCCGCCGCCTGCCTGAGCAGGGTGAACACGGGCTTTCTTGTACTTCAGCGTGAGATTTTCGTTGCGGTAGCGTTCCAGCAAGTCGTTCTTGGCCAGGGCCACTGCGTTCACGATCGCCAGCTCGGTACCAGGCTTCGGGTCCGGCTGAATACGTTGTGTGGCCAGTTCGCGTGCGTTGGTTCGCATGGCGTGGATGAAACCCAATCCGTAGGTCCAGTGGACTTTCTTCCAGCCACTACCGTACTTGCTTCGAGCCATGGTCTTCACGGTATCCCACAGCGTTTTCTGGAGGGAGACTGCAACTGCGACGTCGTGCGGCAAGCCGTAGAAGATGACCTTCTCACGTTCGCGACGGATCCCGTGGTTGTCGTACTTGATGTACTTCGAGTAGTACGCTGCAACGTTGCACAGGTAGCAGCTGACCGTGGCCAGGTCCTTCTGGATGCTGTCAACCCGCTGCCCGCAATCCCACGCCGTCGCCTTCGTCATCGATTCGAAGTTCAACTTCTGCTTGTTGGGATCCAGCAGGATCTCCGATTCGTGAATGTCGTGCTTGTCCATGAGCTTCTGAAGAGTCTTCAGAGCCATTTGGACTTCAGCCTCGCTGCTCGCTCGGTCGTTCGCCCGTGCTTTCAGCTTGGCCAGGAATTCGACAATTTCTTCGCGTGTCTTTGCCATGGGATGCTCCTTTGCGTGGAGGGGAAGGGTTCGCCGCCGCGGATGGGCGGAAAGCCGCCAGCTGCTCCGTTGGGAGCAGACAGGCAGGGGCAGGGGTCAGCTCGCCGCGTTCATGCGGCGGATCAGCCGTCGCACGGCCATTTCCTTCCGGGCCAGGACGAACTGCAGCCGGGCACGGTTCTCATCGTCGCCGTCGCCAGCCTTGCGAAAGTCTGCCAGTGCTTCGTCGCGAGTCATTTCAGCTGCTTCCAGCTGGGCTTCTACGGTGTTGTACTCTTCTGAGTCAATCTTCACGGTGGGTTCCTTTGCGGGGAGAGGAGGGGCGATCGGGGCGAACTGCCCTGAACGCTAGTATGGCAAGTCTGCGGATTGTTGCCCAGCCCCTGTCGAGAGGGGGTGGGAAGGTTGTGGGAAACTCATCCACACCTCAAAAGACTGGATTTATGATCCCCAGTCGTCTTCTGGAGAGAGGATCAGTTCGAGTACGTCCTCTCCAATGTTTCGGCTGGCGGCCACCAAGATGGCCTGGTGAGTCTGGTCTTGGTCCTTTATTTTGGCACCGTACAAAAAAGTGAACGAAATCGTCGCATGGGTAGCAGAAACCAGAAACCTCATGACCGCGTCGCAGTCTTCGAAGTTTGCTTCGAATCTAGCTGCTCCGATCGCCTCTCCGTCCAAGAAATGGGTGACTACCAGGATAGGCTTCTCTGCTTCAGAGTCCATGCAGTACACCGCCGTGGCTTCCGGTCGCATGTCGTGCTTGAAGTAGTAATATCGAATCATCTCGGGGTTCCTTTGCGGGGAGGGGGAGTAGGGAATCGTCTAGAACACAAAAAGAGCACACGGCGGTGGGCCGCACGCTCCGAACTTCAGTGCACGTTGAAGTGCTTTATCACCGTCCGAAGGAGGTGACTGTAGTCCCGCTCTTTCATCTCGGCGAGCACCGAGTCCACCTTGTCCTGATCCCAGCCTGCTTTCAGGCCTACCTTGCGGGCCTTTTCGAGGATTACGGAGGCATCGTTATCCTCCCCGAGAAGCTTAATAAGGGGTCTTGATTCCATTGTTGGTCCTTTGCAAAAGGGTTCCAGATTGCCGACCCGGCGGATCGGTCTGCACCTAGTGTAACAACTTTTCACGTCCTGAGGGAGCTGAGAGCCAGAAAATTTGAAAGTTTTGCAAGTTGTTGTTTGTCCAGGTTTCTACGGTGTTTTCATAAACTTGTAAAACTTTCACGTTTTCGGCCCCTCAGCCCCCTCAAAGCTTCAAAAGTTGTTATACTGGGTTCAGAGTTGGCAACCTGCCGACCGCCCTCGAAACTCCCTGCATAGGAACTCCCCATGACCGACCCCAAAGCTGCCGAACTCGCGACCGCCAAGATCACCCGCCACAAGGCGAAGCACCGTGAGATGCTGCGGAAGGGGAACTTGACCGGAGCGGCACTGCACAGTGCCCTGGTCCAGCAGGCCCGCAAAGATCTGCGGGAGGCTCTGGCCATCCGCCGCCGGGTGCGTGTGCGGCGGTGAGCGTTTCCCACAACTTTCCCACCCCGAGTTCGGGCCGGGTCCGCCGCTGGGCAATAATCCGCAGACTTGGCATACTGAGTTCTCAAGCGGCCTGCAGGGTCGCAACCCCTCTCCTCCCCGCAAAGGAACGCAAAATGGCAGCCTTCAACATTACCGACTTCGACCATCGCACCTGGGACGCCTTCAACGGTGCGGAAAGGTTCGACACACCTCCGAAGTACATCGGCGACCGGTGCGTCGAACCGCTGCACCTCGAAGTCGAAGGTGGCAAGTGGATCGTGGTCGCGGACAACCGTGGGTTCGAAGCACTTCGTCAAGACGAAGACAACGCCGGCAACGAGATCCAAGAGTGTTGGACACTCAAGTGCGATCTGAACCGGCACGCGAAGAACATGTTCCTGCACGGCCTGGGCAACGCCGGGGTGAACAGTGTCAACCTGGTGGTGATCGGGTTCACCCGGATTTGGTAAATTGAATCCCCCTGGAACCAGCTGCCCAACGGCGGCTGGCTCCTTTCCCGCCCAATCGTGGGCGGCTTCTGAACTCCTTGCAAAGGAATCGTCCGTGCCTGCTATCCTCAAGACCAAAGCCGCCGTTCGCAATGCTTTCTGCACCGACTTCGTTGCGACAAATCTTGCAAACGTCACTGAGACAATCGTCGAGCACTTCGGCGAAATCGAAAACACCAACACGCTCTTCTTCCGCTACTACCCAGGCGAAGGTGTCCAGTACGGGTTTCAGGTTGGCGTTGGCATCGGCGACGGTGCCATCGTCTCGCCCCTGCACGTTGACGCGGATGTGTGGAAGGCAAATCACCACCGTCCGTGGCTTGTTGCCTCGCACACGCTGGACGCACTCGCACGGAATGTGTGGTTAGAAAAGGTGACCGACAACCGCTGGATGGAATTCCAGGTGAAGAAGTTCACCGACATCGAGTTCCGCGACCAAAACTGATTTCGGTTCCTTTGCTTCGAAGCTGTTCGCCGACGCGGGCGGCTTCGTTTTGTCGTACCTCAAACCTCCTTTTGAAAGCAGCTCCTCATGTCGAATGAAAACGAAACGCACCTCTCGAAGACGATTCTGGTTTGGTGGAACGTCAGCGAGTCCGTGGGCACTCCCAGCGTTGCGATTACAAGAAGCACCAGTCTTGGACCGATTTGGTACGCGATCGAACCATCGTCGAACCGTTGGTGGTTGGTGGGATACTTGGCAGATCCGTTCTTGGACGATTACTGCACTCCGATCTCACGAGTTGAAGACTCGGAACGCGTAGGCGAATTGAACGCACTTGCCCTCGCCCAATTTCTCGAGTGCCTGCCAGGCGTCTGAACGCCCGCTGCAACCCCTTCCGCCCTTGGAGCCTCCGTTGGCCCCGGGGGCGGCTCAACAGGTGTCCTGGAGCCTGCGTTGGCGGCTGGCGGCTGGTACGTCACGGCAGCGGCCTGTGTAGCGGGCCTAGACTCGCTCTAGAACGCTGCGTGCGTGAAGGACACCCCAGTGGGCGTCTTGAGCCCGAAGCCTGTACAGCGGCTTCCCCGCGGTCTTCTGGAGGGGAGCACAGGGCCGAAGCCGCGGCTACGAACTCTCACTACTACTCGAGGTCCTAAGACCGTCTGTTTTCGAGGGGTGGCTTTTGACGCGTTTTGGGGCCAGGGGGTTTTCGTCAAGCTTCAGGGGGGTATAGAGGTGAAAACGGCTTTTATTTAGTTTTTGCGGTTCTTGGGTGTGTTAGAACCGCACCATAAGAGATTTTAATATTACCCATCAAGTTAGTAAAAAACTAACCTACCGCACCAGTCAAGCCCACCCCTATACCCCCTCAAACGTTGACGATAACCCCGGCCGTGAAAATGTCTAGGTGTATACCCTGCAAACGTGAGAAATGACGTCGTCAACGTTGTCGTCAACGACTGAATAAAAGCCGGAAAACGTGAATCCTGGTCCAACGAAGGCTTCGATAAGACCTCTTTTACACTTTTGAATCTTATTGGTTGTAGATACTTGGGGTCGATTTTGGCGTTAAAACTCTGCGTTTAAACGTAAGAGTTAAAAAACCGCTCCCAATGATAAGAGTACGGATTCGGTCTTTAAAACCCAAAAACGTGAATTTCGTGCTCTTTTTTGGAATCTGTTAAATCGCTTGACGCCTCTATCGCTGTGATAGCGATTTAAGAGGTCGTTCTATCTCCACTAGATCGCGGTTGACGGGAACTAAACCCCCGATCAAACCCCTACCTTATGTGGCTGAAATGCTGCCCTTCCAGGGGTTCCCCAGACCGTATGCATCGCTGAATTGCCTGATTCGGCAGTAAGTCCAAGGAAGGGCTGGAGTGCTGGAATCGTTCGGGTCCAGGACAAATTCTCGGCGTCCAGGCTCGTTTCGAACCACCGCCAAAGCGTTACTCGAAGGTGCGTCAACGTCGCCGTCGTAGATCTCTAGGTAGTACGTTTCAGGTGCGTCGACAGCTGCCGGCGGTCCGGCCTCCGTAAAGAGAGGCATGACTTTTCGAGTGTGGTGCAGGAAACTAACTACGTGCCCGCGGTCCGGGTCGCTGGTGTACAACGGTTCGAGAGGTGCGAACGGTCGGATGGTCGCGTACTCCATGGTCCACTCGTCGCCCTCGGCGTTCGGAACATCTTGAGATCTGGCTACCGCGTGAAACCGAACATTTTGGCTCCCCTTGAACTCAGCAACGTTCGAGTATTTCGCTTGTACGAAGCTGATTCCTTCGTTGAGCAGTACGAACTGGCTGTTGTTTGGGTGGCTGTTCATGTGGCGGGCGGTGTCTCTCAGGCCTCGGGCCAACCCTCCCAAAGTCCAGGTGCCGTCGGCGTTGTCTGTGGCTGTTTGAAATCCGATGATTTCCCACCACGGACCCTGTCCGATGGCTGCCCGGTTCATGCCCAATCGCATCTCGGCTTCCGTTGCGTTCTCGAGCCTAACCTGCAACGGCAAGTCTACCGTCAGGGTGTTCACGTTGTCGATGACCAGGTGGTCTGTGACAGTTCCAGGAGCTACGGTCATTGTCCCGTAGATGATTTCCTCAGCTGTGGTCCCCAGTTCTTGCGTTTTGTAAACCGTTCGAGTACCACCGTTTACACTCCTGTTCCCGTAGACCTCGGTGACTCCTTCGTTGACTTGGTACAGCGTACCACCCTTGAAAACACGGGTCGATGGAAACGCTTTGGCTCCCCAGTAGAACCCTGGTACCTCTGCGTGTTCGTCGGTTAGGGGCGGAAGCTGAAGAAGTAGGTACTCCAGCTGCTCGGCGTCCAGGTCGCTGGTGGCAATGGTGGTCGCACCGCCCGCCAAGGCAGCCAGCAGCGGCTTCTCCACGGCTTCCCACGGCGTCCGGTCGGCTTCGAGCTCGGTGCGGAAGTCGGCCCCTACAGCCACGTTGGTTGCTCGCATCATCCGAGATCCGATCTGCACACGCATTTCTGGAAGGAGACCGCAATACACCGGTGGGAGACTGCAAACGTGGGTTCGGTCGCGGAATGCGATCTCCTGCAGCTCGTATTTGCCGAACGCCTGAGCTTCCTCGCTGCTTAGGCTCAGATCCAGCGTGGTGATCTTGTGTGCTACCCCTCCAGAACCGTCGCGGGTGTACGGTTCGGCATCTCGCTGGTAGTCCAGTAGCGGATTTGTGAAGTTGACGGTTACCCTGCCTGGAATGTCCCGTCGGTTTCGGGTGAACGTGGTGAAAGATCCGTTTTCGCTCGATCCGTCCAGGTAGCCGATTTCTTTTTCGTCGACCCGGATTTTGGGAACCAGATCTTCGTCAATGAACACATATTTCCCGTCTCGTTTCATCACAGCAATGCTGTAAGTTTTCATGAGGAGCTCGATGCTTTGGCTCACGCGATTCGGCCCTGCGATCTCCATTCCTCGCAAGCCTCCACTGACTTGGGAAACGTCGAACTCGTCCTCCGTGCATCCGGCAGAAATCAGCAGATCGCTGAGGACGCTGCGAACCGTGCGGCTCGGCGATTCTACGACTTCGAACGTGAAGCTTGGAATCCGGTTGCCAAAGTGTTGCAGCCTCAGTTTTCGGATCGTGATGTACGCAGTGCCTCGGTAAGCAGGGCTGTTTCCGACCCCTTTTACCGACTCCACCAGTGGATCCACTTCTTGATCTGCTGTTCCAAGTCGAACCGCCAGACGGTTGTAATATTTGTACGTACCACCTGTCCGAGCTCGCTTCTCAGCTTTGTCATCGGTCCAGACGACTTTGGAATCCGCCCAAACTCGCTTGACTGCACTGATTTCTCTCCCTGTGATGCTCTTCCCAATCGCAATCTGAAGGTCAACGTTGTACGTGTAGGTCGTAGTCCCTGTGTCGCCTCCTCCACCTTTTCCCCCGTCGGTTCGGTGCCGCTCTTCGCGGAGGTGCGGAGGTGCCTGGTAGATCACGGTTCCGGCAGCTCGGTTCTGGGCACCTGCAAATCTCTTGATCGGGCTTCCGTAGCTAGCGGTTTGGATTTGACGGTCGTCAAGCTTTGGACCTTCGTAGCTGTTGTCGGGACTGCCGAACAAAGCAGGGTAAGTGTACTTCTGATCGATGTACGAACCTGCAGCTGCAGCTGCCCCTGTCACCGCAACTGCGGCGACAAGTCCCGCTCCCGTCCACCCTGCGGTGGCGTACCCTGCGACTGCTACTAGTGCGACTGTGGCCATTCTTGTTTATCCTTGGAGTCCGGGTTCTTTTCCCCAGTAATTTGGAACGGTTCCTCCCCAGGAATCTGGAAGAGCAGGACTCCGCAAGGTAACCACGTGACGTCGTTGCCAAACGTTGTCCATTCGGTGCTCTACAACTTTACCAAGAGAGCTAAAGGTGTGAAGAATCCCGTGGTCCGTAGCAAACCCGCAATGCTGAATCCACTTACTGTGACGGTCGATCCAAAAGAGCATAACATCCCCAGGTAGGGTTTCTTCCTTGGGTATGATCCTGTGACCTGCCGCTTCGAACTCAGGCAGAAACCCGGCTGGGCTGGGAGCTTGCCGTGGGTAGTTCAGTGCGTTCGGACCGTCGTAGTTGCCCAGTCCTGCAGCCTCTGTAACCAGGATGATCAAGCCTGCACAATCGACGCCTGTTCGACGGGACCGCCCTACGTGCCGGTACTCCACACCCAGCCAGCTGCGGGCGTGCCTGAGAATCGCTTCCCGAGGGTCTTCTGGAAGGGAGGCTTGTGCGGCTTTCTTACTTCGCATCGCGGGTGGTGTAGACGACATCGGTACCTGGGATAAACGGGAAACCTTGGAAATTCGCACCTTGCGAGAACTTGTTGCGACAGGTGTCAAAGTCTTTTGAGCACCCGACCACGCCCGTGAAGATGTCGCCTGTTTCGATGGAGAACGGAGCCTCGTCGAGCAGTGTGAACTCCCCTCCAGAAAATACTGCGACGTTCTGTTTGGTTCCTTTGTTTGCTCCGGAAGTCCATTCTACGCTGCCAAACTCGAAGTATTTGTCAGCCTGTGACGCGTTTGAAGAGAAGCCCATTCGGACCCTGGTTTGGGCGGAAACAATCAGCCCTGTGTGAGTTCCGTTGGTAAGGTCATATTTGCAACCGGCTAGAGTGGTTCCGTGTTGTTCGCCCAGTTCGTCGTTGCAGAGATTAGTGTACTGATCTCCCACTACCGTTTGAAGTTTGTAAGAAAGGTCCGCGATGCTCAGTTCGAATCGACCTCTCAGGAACTGGGTTCCTTCGACGTAGTACCTTCTCCAGTAAAAGTATCCTGCCCAGGGATGGTAGGGAGAAATGGCAATTTCGTCAATAGTAGCCTGGTCGTACAAGCCTTTGATAAGATCGTCTTCTGTGATGGTTTCGGAGCTGAGAAATCCTACAGCTTGTTGACTGGTTTCTTGGATACCCCCTGACATTTCTGTCGCGGAAGATTCGAAAGCGTCCATCGGTTCGTACGTTTCTCCCCCGTATTTGACTGGTTGATCCCAGTCCGTCAGGTGGAAAGTGGTGTCGTCTCTTCGTCGTACTTTCCACAGCTTGCACATCGCTGCGTTGTTGGAGGCTGCCACACTAGCCAGGCTGACAGGAATAGTTTTGGAGGGTGTTTCAGACATCAGAGGCTGAGGGTGTTGGCCACTTTTTCAAAGGACAGTTTTGACGAGAATCCCGTGCCTTCATTTTCAGGACACATCCGCACATCTTGCAACGTCGCTTGGTTTTAGAAAGATAGTCGCAGGTGCTGCACACTTCCAGGCGTGCCGCGGTGTCTTCTGGAGGAAGGAGTCCAATGCCGACTGTGGTCTTCGCGATGGAGGCTGCGGCTTGTGCGGCTTGCTTAGGAGTCATAGGTTATGAAATTTCTAGGGTATTCTTGTAACTCGGGCTGGTCTCGTCGTAAGAGAGAGAAGAACAGTCTATGCTGCGTACGTTTGGGTTGTTGCTGTTAAACCCTGTGTGGGTGCCTCCATAGAAAGTAGACCAGTTACCAGGTCCATTGATGACTATGCTTCGTTCTTGAATTGCGTTGTTGCTGAGGTACCCGGAATACTGACCGCAGTGCCGATTGTTCTCTCCAGGGTTGTGTGTGAACGTACCTGTGATTGTTGTGCTTCTACGGATAGATCCGTCACCGTTGTAGTCTATGTAAACCGCTTTGTAGCTGAGGGTTTGCTTGGTGATCGAACATCCGCCAGGCGTCGTGCAAATGGGAGGTTCAGATTCGTCATCATCGTCATCATCACCGCCACCATCCGGTGGAGGGGGAGGAGGGGGTGGGAGATCTGGCGGATTGTTCGGCGGGTCGTCAGGGTCGCCCGGATTTCCAAGGGGCGGGTCGAAGATTGGCGGGGTAGGGTCTGGAACCGTTGAAGAAGAAGAGGAGCCTGGAGGAGGAGGAGGAGGAGGTTCGTACAGCAGTGGCGGATCACCAGATCGATCAGGCAAGTCCATGCACAGTTCTCGAACACTGCCGTTGACACGGTCTGATTCGAAATCGGCAGCTTGGTTCAGCGGTCCGATATTTGTCAAAACCCAGATGTCTCGAGGGTCTGTGATTTTCGCTCGGTACGACACCACGTACGCTGAGCCTTGGGGAACGGTTCCAACTGTCACGATCTCGTCAGTTCGGATCGGAGGATCGACCTCAGGGTCCGCTCCTGGCGTGAAGAAAGTGTAAACGTAGTTGAAGGTCACAGGTCCGGAAACAGCAAGAACCGTGAACGCTGTTCCTCCGTTTGCACGGAGTTTGATCTTGTTGAAAGGTAGTACAACAGTGGCCGTCCCCGCTGCTAGGACTCGGGGCCACCAAGACTTCGCCGTCTGAGATCCGCTGATCCACAGAGCACCACCGATAGGGGAAACAAGGGGGTTCATAAATCAGCCTCCTACCACAGCCCAAGTCAGAGTGTCCGCACCATCCTCGTAGAGAAAGACGGTTGCGGCTTTGCCTGCAGCGAGGGTCACCAGAGTGGCAGCTTGGTCGGTTTTCACAGTCACCGTGGCAGAACCATCCGCAGTTGCCAGGGTCGGACCTCTTCCCAGGGGGAGATCAGTAGGGTCGGGCAGTGTGACGGTTCCAGCAGTCTCAAAATCCATCAGTTGAAACATACCATCTGCGTAGGACATCACCCGATCGGATTCCAGACAGCATTCGGTTGCTCCTCCAAAGTACCAGCCTGCTGGGACCAGTGCTTCGCTCCGGACTTCCAGTAGTGGGATGCTCGTCTGAGAACCATCTCCGAAGCTGTCAAGACTTGCTGAGAACAGCTGGTCTGCTCCCGCTCCAAATTGCACCACGTGATCGTAGAACCCACCCCATCGAACATCCGCGTCGATGGCAGCCGTCAAGGTCACGATTCCCTGAGAGTTCACGCTGAAACTTGTGGTCTCGGTTCCGTCCACGCTTACACGGATTGTGTTTGTCCTCGGAGCTAGGATCGCTCGGTGGAACGTTGTCGGTCCTGATTCGTAAGCCTTGGTCAGCTGCCAAGTTCCCGGAGCGTTCTGGAGGGGAAGCAGGGGCTGGTCGGCGAAGTAGGGATAAGGGTAGGACTCGTCGGAGTTTAGGGAGAAGTCCGGATGCACACCGCTCGCAGAGCTCGTGCAGTCGCTCCAATCCTTGTAGCGGAACGGCCGAAGGGCACCGCGGCGTGCGAGGAAGAAGTTTCGGAGCTCGGCTAGCTGCTTGTGGCTCTTGATGCCGTAAGAAACATCGTAGCTCCACAGAGGCTGATCCCACCGCTGCGTATTTTTCAGTGCTCCTGTGGGTTGGCGGAGCGTGTCAGTGAGAAATCCTGGGCCACCACTGGATCCGTAGGAAATATCTTCAGGAAACAAAACGTCATCGAACTGCGTGGCCATGGCGTTATCGTCCTCTCTGGAACTTGGAAAGCGTTTGTGACGTCGTCCGCTTGAACCTGTCGTCCGGCTTTGTTCCTGGAGGGAAGTTCATCGTGACGTTGTTGGTGATTCGGTTGTCCTGCGAAGGACCGCTGTCGCTCCCGCTGGAGCCTGCCCCTGTCAACACGCCCAACCGCCCGTTGGCGTCACGCGACAACGGCAACACGGCTTCAGCCCCGCGTTCACCGCGAAGTCCAGTCTGACCGTTGGCCATGGGGAAGTATTCGGGTCCAGAAGTGATCCCACCCATGGCAAACCGCTTGGTACCGGTGATATCGAAGACCCCTCCCAGTGCATTGTTGTTCGCGGCAGCCGGAATGTTCAAGTTGGTGGTACTGGGAGTTGTCTGCGGATTTGTGTCTGCAGTGAAAGAGTTAGCCACACCAGACACCAGGTTCAACAGCAGCTGCTTGACGATCGCTCGTTCCAGTTCTTTCACAACTCCTTCCAGAGCATCGCTCAGGCTCTCGGCCCCCAGCGTGGCGTCGGTAAGCCCGTCGGCCAAGGATTCTACGCCTTGGTCCACGATTGCGGTGAACTGCTCGCGAGAGTCAATCTTGTCCAGCGTCTGGTTGTAATCTTCCAGTGCTTGGCGAGCTTCTTCAGTTCCTTCGCCGTAGGCTTGGTTGGCGTAAATCTCGGCTTCGCGGAGTTTCAGCGATCGCTCTCTGGCTTCGGAGGTTTGACCGATCAGAGATAGTTCGAGTTCGAGTTCTCGGTTCAAGTTGTCGAGTTCAGATCGAGCTTCGAGTGCCGAAGCTTTCTGGAGGAGAGCAGTGTAGGTTTCAACGGCCGCGTTCACAGACTCCTGATTACCCTCGTAATCTTTCAAAGCTTGTGCACCGAACGCCGTCAGCTCGCGAGCGTACTCTCGGCCTCGTTTGGTTTCTTCGAGGATCTTGATTTCACCCTTAAGGGCTTGAATCATGCGATCTGATTCCACCACGACCGCATCTCCCGCACCCTCGGCTGCAGGCTTGACATCTCCGAGAGCATTCTCTACTTCTTTGATTTGGGCCAGGGTGTCGGCTAGGACCTTTGCTGCGTCGGTGTCTTCAACGCCTGCGGCTGTTGCTTCCTCCGCACGCTTGATTGCACGCTGGCGGGCAGCTTCCAGGACCACGTCCAGCGACGCCAGGGGATTCACACCGCCGGTTGCCTGGAACCGTTCCCACAGCTCTTTGAACGCCGGGTCTTGAAGAGCTAGGTCGAACATTTCTACCACGCTGTCCTTGACATTTGACGCCATTCCTTTGACGGTGTTCCCGAACTCGTCTAGGAAATTGTTCTCAAAGTCCGTGGTCCACACCGTTTTGATTTCTGTGAACAAGGTTCCAGGGTTCAGTGCTTTCTTAAGAGAATCCTTGACATTTGCCAGGCTTTCGAACGAAGGGTCGACCGTGAAGTTGAAGATGTTTTCCAAAGGGTCCACGTACCTGTCCAGTACGGCCCCGATGGTTCGGCCAAGTGCTACAACCGCGTCGATGGTGAAGTCGATACTTACTCTGACGAACTTCAGAATCTGGCTGATGGTTCCCGTGGCTTTGTTAAACAAACCGTCGAAGAAGTTGTTCGTGGCTCGTCCGAGAGCCTCGATGAACACGCTCGCATTGATCCCGATGGTTTCGTACAGCAGCTTCGCTCCGAGAACAATCGCTTCGAACGCGATCAGGGCACGTTCTTTCATGACGTCAATTGCAGCTCCGACCAAGTCAGAGATCGTCACGGCCGTGTCGCCCACGGTGATCGTTTGGTCCTTGAAGTACAAGAAGGCTGCGGTCAGGGCACCGATGGCCACTGCCGCAACGCCCAAGGGTCCAAGGCTCGTGGCCAGTGCGATTCCTACGGCTTTCAGGGCAGCCGCAAATCCGCCGGCGGCCTGAGCAGCCGACACAAAAAAGGACGCTACTTTCAGACCGGTTAGCAGCGTCAGCGTGACCAACAGGCCTTGGATCGTAGCAGCTAGGATTCGGGCGGTACGGTCGAAAGTGATGAACGTGCTGTCCATGCCTGCGAGCACGCGAACGACATCCGTACCAATGGCCACTACGAGTGTCAGCCCGTTCAGGAGTCCGCGATCGCCCAGACTCAGGTACAGTTCTTCGACCGCACTTCGAAGAGACGCCAAATTCGCGAGCAGCCCCAGCCCCATGATCTTGGCCAGGCGATCGGTCTCGCCTGCGGCCTCACGGTTCGACCGTGCCAGCTCGTCGATCCCATCCACCGTGTTGGTCAGGATAAGTGCCGCTGCGAAGTTCTCACGCCCAAACAGCTGCAGTGCTGTGGTGGCATCCAGCCCGCTGTCTCGCAGCTTGCGAAGAGATTCGCTCAGTGTGTTGTTCTTCGCAGAGATGTCGTCGAACGTCAGCCCCAGGGTGGCCAGGGCTTTGTCAGCCTGCTCACTTGGTTTCAGGAGTCCGGCCAAGATGCCAGAGATGGAGGTGCCTGCTTCGCTGCCTTGGATGGCCGCGTCGCCCAGCTTGCCGATGGCCGCGGCAACATCCTCGATCGGGATGCCCAGGGCAGCAGCGACCGGTCCAGCCTTCTGCAGAGCAGCAGCCAGCTGGGTTACATCGGTGTTCGCCCGGTTCGAAGTGTTGATCAGAACATCCGCAGCACGCCCGGCTTGGTCCACATTCAGTCCGAACTGACTGAGGGTGTTCGACAGGATGTCTGCAGAACTGCCCAGCTCGATGGCTGCGGCTTTGGCCAGATTCAAAACCGTGGGCAGAGACTTCGCAGACTCCGTCGCAGAGAATCCAGCCCGGGCCAGGAACAGCAGCCCCTCCCCAGCCTCTGCTGCAGAGAAACTCGTGGTGGCTCCGAGCTCCCGGGCTGTTTTCTGGAGGAGAGCAAAGTCTTCAGCCGTCGCCCGCGACACACCCCGGACTGTGTTCAGGGTCTTTTCGTACTTCCCGAGCGTGTTGATGGCGTCCAAGAAGAACGCACCAGCCGACAGAGAAATGAACACCCCGGCGACCGCTTTCGCGACCGTCTTGGCAGTAATCCCAGCTTTCTTCAGCTTGTCGTCGAACCGCTCGACTTGGGTGCCGGCGGCTGCCGAACTTCGCTTGACAGAGTCCACGGCACGGTTGTGCTCGTCGGCTCCTTGGCGGCTCTGTCGGGCATCAATGGCGAGCTGAAGAGTGGGCATTTTGTTTGGCTCTTACGAACTCGAAGAATTCTTCTTCGAGAGATTGCACCAGTCGAAGGAAAGTGAAGGTTTCTTCGTGTGAACAGGAGAGAAGTTCTGCAAAACTCCGCATTTCCATGAAAGAAATCGGATTCGGTCGATTCGGACCAGCCGATCGAAGCTTGCTCAAGGTGCACCAGGCTTCGAAGACCCAGAACCATTTCATGTCAAGAGATGGCTTATTTTCCAGAGCCTCGACAGGTCCTCGCTTTGACTGACGTTCGAGCATTTCTTCATGCTCCGCCCAGTTCAGCGTCCAGTTTAGGACGCTTCTGAGTTTCCCTCGGCGTCCTCGATCTCTTGTTCGTCGAAGTACTGCTTGTCCTGGGACAGTTCGACAACGTCTGTGAAGAAGTCCTTGCACGCAGGGTCCGTCAGGATTTTCTCGGACTCCTTCCAGCTGTAAACAATCTCCTTTCCGTCGTCGTCGGT
This sequence comes from Endocladia muricata, assembly GCA_032356245.1. NCBI lineage: Eukaryota > Rhodophyta > Florideophyceae > Gigartinales > Endocladiaceae > Endocladia > Endocladia muricata. The sequence goes on from JAUKWC010039387.1 coordinate 31,294, forward strand.
CAGTCCTTTCCATCCCAGGAGAAGGGTCCGGGCGGCAGCTTTCTGCGTGACTTCGAGCAGTCCGTCCAAGTCGTCCTCCAGCTTCCCGCCACGCTTGTGCTTCGCTTGTAGGGGTTTGCCCAGCTTGCGGAGCATCGTCACGTAGTTCGGATTGTTGTGACGAGCAATCAGGAGCTTCAGCCCCTTGGAGTACTCGATCCAGACGCCGTCGGTTTCGGCTTCCAGGTTTTGCTTGAGGTCGGAGAGTTTCATGGTTTACCAGTGTTTTCCTGGAGGAGAGAAGGGCCGAAGTCCACATCAGACTTCAGATGAGAAGGAGGGGTCAGGCTGCGGGAGCCTCGAACTTCGAGATCCGCATCGTGATCAGTTCTTCCGGATGCTTGAACGCAGAGAAACTCATGTTCGCCACGATGTCGGAGTTGGTCCCGGTGGCGACGGCGGCTCCGTCGGTGTACTTGATGGCCGGAAACTCGATGACGTAGGAGTTGTTCTCGCTGTCCAGGATTACGAACGCAAGGCTGGACTGGTCGAAGTTGCGGTACTTGTCCATCAGTGCCTTGCTCTCGAAGTACACCGAGAAGCTGCCCGTGGCGTTGATCTTACCGCTGCCGATGCTCTTCGCCCCCAGGGTGCCAACGCAAAGCCGCTGCCGGAGATTGTTCTGCAGCTGGAAAGATCCGGTGGTGATGCAGCGGGCCCGCCCATCTTCGAACACACCGAACACATCGTCCACTGCGTTCATCACGCCCGTGGTCGGGGCAGGGGTGAGGGTGTCGGCGAGGGTCTCCTCGGAGGAGTCTTCTCGCTTCGCAAAGATGCCAACGGATCCGGTGATCACCTGCTGGGTGGCGATGCTCATGGACAGGGTGTTCACGATGGAACCGGGGTAGGTCACGAACTCCTCCGTGAGGTCGGTGAACTCCTTCTCGAGCGTGAACGATCGCATCGTGGTGCCGTTGGTCGCCTGCCCGCCCTGCACGAACAGGACATCGGTGGTGCCGGTCTCGGCGACGCCTTCCGGGTTTCGGATACTCAGTCCGGACGCGGTGTCCAGGAGTTTGAACACGCCGTTGTTCGTGTCGTTGGATGCGTTGGTGATCCGGATCCACTGGTTCTTGTTGAACCCTGCGAAGGTGCCGCTGATGGTCTGCACCCCATCCACATCAGGGGCGGAGAAGTTGCCGTTCGTAGTGATGTTCACAGCTGGGGAGAACCCTGCGGAGAACAGTGCGAACTCGAACATCTCGTCGTATGTCTCGTAGCTTAGCTCGAGTGCGATGTCGCCACTGGCGGACAGACCGGTCCGGATGATGTCAGAAGTCTGACGGTCCGGGTTGATCTCGTTCGATTCGGTGGTGGCGGTGTCCTGCTTCAGTGACTCGCTGGTCAGGCGAAGTCCGGTGAACTCAGGGGTTGCGGGAAGAACGCCGTAGGTGTCTTCTTCGGCGTACGAAAGTGCGATGCGATCAGCGTCAGCCATTGGGAGTCTCGGGAATGAAGTCCAGTTCGAAAGGGCAGGTTACGGAAAGTTGCCACCAGGGTCCGGTCTGCCCAAGGACTGTGGTGTAGGGGGTTAAAAGTTTCAGGCGTCCGGGTAGAATCTGAGATCCGAACTTGGTCTTGATTTCCTCGGCGAGTTCGCGAGCCTGACCGTCGCCCGTGTTGACGGGAGAGAGGATTGTGAAGACCACAATTCCAGGAGTTCTTATTCGTCGCCTTTGAGGGTCGCCGATGTCTTGCTGTTTGGACATTCCGTCCAAGATGGTCATTCGGATCTGAGTTCTAGATGCGAGCTCGGGGTCCACTGGAACATTGTCAAACAGCAGAGGCACCCCTGCCAGGACTAGCTTCTCGGCTTGCACTCGCAGGATTCGTGGGTGGTCTTCTACAGGCATCAGAAGATGGACTTGAGTTCTTCGAAGGTGATCTTCACCATGCCTCGGGGGGCTTGAACACTGTACCCATCCTTGACCAAAATCCGCCCGTTGCGACCCTTTCGCTTGTCCTTGCTCGGGCCTGGGTTCTTGGGGATGAAGCCGCCCTCTTCGAGCGTGAAGATCCAGGGCACGTTGTTCGTGATGGTCACGATTGCGAAAGCCGGGAGGCTGGCGACTTTCTTCGTTTCGCGACCGATCGTGGCGGCTCCTCCTTTGTCCGGCTTGCCAGCCTTCGTGGCGGCCGACGGTTGGTTCACTTGCAGTTGCCAGTTGCCACGGGTGCGGCCTGTGTCCACAGGCGTCCGCTGAACAATCCGAGAGAAGCCTTCGATGGACAGGGTCTTGTGCACCTTGACAAGTTCCTCTTCAGACAAACCTGTGTTCGCTTGCGTGATCTCGAGGTTGAACTGCTTGAAGTTCCTGGCGTTGTCCGTACTCACCTTCGCATCTCCAGCTCGTAAGCCGCCACCAGTTCTCCGGAGCTGATCTCGGACACCTCCGTCACGGTCCAGGTCAGCGGGATCTGTGCTCCTGCTTCCACGACCTTGGTGATGCGGAACCCCACCGTCGGAATGAATCCCAAGTCCTGTCCCTGGATGTACGCCACCCGCGTGGAAGGGTTGACAATCTCGTTTCCGTTCAGCGTCGTTTTCTGGGGGAAAGGTGGTGTCATCTTGACCGGGCCGAAGTTCTTCTCGGTGTCGGTCTGATCCATCTTCCCTGTGGTGGAGTTGTACGCCGTCGGCGGCTCGGGCTTCGTGAACATGTGTTCAACGCCGTACTTTCCGATCAGTCGGATCGCAATGGCCGGAAATCGCTTGTCCAGGTCGGTCAGGGCCATTGGATCCTCAGTGTCGGGTGGCAACGCCCGCGTAGCCGGTGTTCCCGCCCGTGTAAAGGCCTCGCAGCGTGGACTCGGCCGCTGCGGCGGCTTCTTCCCGCGGGCCTTCAGGGGCGGCTGAGTCGTCGTCGTCGTCCTTGTACGTGAAGGACTCCTTGATCGGCCCCAGCGTCACGGATTCGGACTTGATTCGAGCGTACTGGGTGCTGTCGTCTTCCTCTCCGTCAGCTGGCGTACTTCCCCCCAGAAGATCGCCGCCCAGTGCGAACACCGCAACACGTGCGGTGGCCTTCTGGAGTTTCACGGGGATCTGGGAAGACCCGTAGAAACGGCAGTCGTCATCCTCGACTCCAAACCGGGGCCAGGACAGGGCCTGGCTGTGGTTCGCAATATGACCTCTCCACCTTCCAGTGAAGAGCTCATCGATGAACTCCGTGGCCTGACGCAGTGCGTTCCGGCGGGCATCTTCGTCAGAGAGATCCCACTCCTCTGCAGTGCTGTAGGCTGACAGAAAGCTGGAGGCATCTTCCAGACTCACGTAGGAGTCGGAGTCAGACAGACCGTTTCCTGTTTCGACGCGGAGTTCGTTGGGCATCAGCTGGGGTTGGCGGTGACGGTGATGTCCGCGAAGTCGATCTTCTCGGTGGTGTCATCTTCGAACGCAACCTCAGCGGTCTTCGCCCGCTTCGAGATCTTCTTGACGGTCCCGGTGAAGGGTTCGCCGTCGAAGTCGACGGTCACGGTCGACCCTTCTTTGATCTCGAGGTCTTCGTTTGAAGCTGCCTTGCTGGCGGACTTCTTGGACTTCTTGCGAGTTGCGGCTCCGCCGTCTCCGCTGCTTTCTGCGTCGGAGTCGTCGTCGCCTTCCTTGAAACTTTCGTTCAGGGTGAAGCCTTTCGCTTCGTAGGCTTCCTGGTCAGACTTGTTCACGCGGAAATCGCCGCCAGGGCCAGTCATCACAACAGTAGGGAGTTTCATCTTGGTTCTCTGAAAATGCGCGGCGTTGTCTCCGGGACAACACCCAAAAAAAGCAACCCTGCCGCTCTGAGGCTTTCGCTTCATGGCAACAGGGTCGGTGAGGGGTCAGGTTGTTTTTATGGAGGAGAGAAGTGCTCAGGCAGTGGTGCCGACAAGTCGCAGGCCCCATTCGGGACGGATGGTCTTGACGCCCCACAGGGTGTCCAGTTCCCACATGACCTGTTTCCGCTGCCGGACCTTCTCCAGCCGCATGGTGATCCCGGTGACCGGGTCGTTCACGACCGCCGTCGGGTTGCCCGTGTCGCGATCGAGCAGGCGGGTGGCCAGGATGATCGAGTCGCGGTGGATGCAGAGATTGACATTGTGACTATCTACGCCTGCAACAGCAGCATATGAAGGAATTTCTTCTGATAGTGCAGGACTAACTGTGATATTGAGACTTTGTCCAGGGCTAGAAGAAGAAGTCCCTCCGACAACAACAGTGTATTGACGACTACTCCCTGCGAAAGTAATCACATCACCCTTTGTATAAGTTCCCACACCTGAGTTAGAGGTGATAGGTACCACTGTATCTCCCTTGTTTGCACCGTCCTCTCCTACGGTGTTTAGACTCGTGGTACTCTTGTACCCTTGCTCATGCCGCAGGATGCCGTTTTCGTGCAGCCAACGCACACCGTACTGGGTTCCAACGGTGGCGTCCTCAACTGCGTTGTTGTTGCCACGCTTCTCGGCATGCGAGAACTGCGGCAGCACCAGGGCCTGGGCGACGGCTTCCTCATTCAGCAGGCCGAATCGGTTGTCCCGAGGGGCGAGATTCTCAGTCAGGCGTGCGGACACGCGGGAACCGTCCATGGCTGCTGTCCGGTCAACCGGGTGGCTGAACGGAGTGGTGTCGGGAGTACCGATGAGCGTCGGGAAGTGGACGTACTGGTTGAGCACGCTGCGATTGACCGCGTTGCCCAGACCCCTGACCTTGGTCGCGATGACCTTAGGCATGAAGTCGGCCTTGTCGGCGATCTCCCGCATTTCCTTATCGGTCATGTGGAAGTTGTCGCCGTACCACTGATCGAGCACCAGCGAGATCTTGCCGGGCTTCGTGTCCTTGGGGGCCAAGGGCATGTGGCTCGGTTCGATCTCGTACGGAGTCGAGTCGGGGTACGTGGTGGCGACGATAGTGTCGCCCTTCTGGTTGGTCTCTGCTTGGTAGTCCTTGGAGACGATCTGCGGACCCCACGCCGTCTCACGAAGAATCGTGAGGCTGCGTGCGAGGATCTCGTACATGACGGCTGTGATGTCGTTGGCCATTTGGCTGCGTTCTTTCTGGAGGGAAGGTGGGGTTGGGGTTGCCCACCATCCCGGTGAACGTAGCGGCCGTAGCCAGCAAAATCAATCAGTCATCCGAACCGTAGGAGTCGGAGTCATCGTAGACGACGGCTTTCCCAGCCGCAATGTCTTCGATGTGTGCACCCATGAGCTTGTGGTCGCTGGCGGGGATTCGCATCTTGCCGCCGACCGTCTTGGGTGCATTGCCTGCGGGGTTGCCGCTGGACCCGCTCCCCGATGCGCCGGTGCCGTCGAAGTAGCGGGCAAACTTCGTATCCTTCGAAGTCTCCGCCACCAGCTGGGGCACCGTCATCGGATTGCCTTGGCCGTCTCCCACGGCCTCGTTGCCATTCTCATCGAGAACAACGGCTCGGTAGGATGGGGTGCCGTCTGCGTTTGTCGATTCGCGGACCTTCACCCGCTGCTTCAGGAACATGGGGAGGACCTGGAGATCTCCACCTACTTCGCTCAGTGCGGTCTTCAAAGCGTTGTCTACCATCAGCGTTTCCAGCTGCCCACGCATGGCCTCGGACGTCCCGGTGACCTTGGCCAGCTCCTCGGCGTGCTTGGCGGCCATGGCCTCCTCGCGGGCCTTCACGGCAGCCTCCGACTTCTCGGCCAGGCTCATGTCGCCCAGCTCGCCCTTGAGCTTCATGCCTTCCTTGGCATCCTTGAGATCGATACCTTCGAACTGCTTCACCAACTTGTCCGACTTCGCACGCTCGGCACGCTCGGTCGACAGTGCGGATTTCAACCCGCTCACATCTTCCAGAACGTAGCCGTCAACGTCGGTGACGTCAAGCATGTACCGCCCGTCCTCGCTCGGGGTGTACTCGGCTTGGAGATCGGAGGAGAGCTCTTTGAACTGGGCTTTGGTGACAATGGCAAGGGGCATGGCGGAAAGTTTCCTGGAGGGAAAGGGGTCAGAAGGACGATCACTCATCGTCTGGGAAGAGCAGTTCGTCGGGCTGCATACCTCCGTCCGGAATGAAGTCGTCGTCGACTTCAACCAGCCGCGGCTTGAACGTGTCCGACCACTTGCTCGTAGGGTCGGTGGGTGGGATGGCGGTGTCAGGGGTTTCGGGGGTTTCGTTTTCCACTAGTAAATCCTACCTTCTTTGGGTTTGGAGCGGGGGTTTCGGGACATAAGTTTCAAGCCTGGCAGGCTCAGCTTCAAGAAGTCGAACAGATCTTGTTCGTAGTCCATCAGTGGGCCGGTGGGTTCTTCGTCGAATTCCTCGGTGAGTTCGTTCAGAAACACCTCGAGCTCGGTTTCGTCGCACTCCCATCGGTCCTTGCGGAATTCGATCGGCTTCTTGTTGAGGGTAAGCTTAAGGCTCATGACTTATTCGATGCCGTGCAGCAGGTCGACCAGGAATCGGAAGTACTCAGGATCCTTCTTGGCCAGCTTCGCGGGGTTGCTGATCAGGTACTCCAACCCCATGCTCAGAATCTCGGTTTCTCCGCCGGGGTAGAAGGCACCCATGTACGGATCGAGGAACTCATCTTCCCACCCCATCGCCGTGTCAGGGTATCCGGACATCCCAGGCATATCGTTCAATTTCTTCATCGACTCGTTGCCGATCCGCTTCGCTCGGAACGCCTTGACCTTCGCGGCGATGCCTGGGTTCTGGGATTCGATCTGGTGGGCAACTTCGTGGATGACGATCGAGGCAGACGGGTTCTTCTTCAGGATGATCTTGCCTTGGTCGAAGAACGATCGCAGCTTCGCATCGTCCGTCACGGTGCCTGTGATGGAGTGCCCGTTCGGGAGCACCTTCGCACTCACGTGTTCTTGCAGCCAGGTCACCGCTTCTTGAACACCCTTCGGAGTTTTGCTTCCTTTGTACTTGAGAGTAGAGATGACCTTCGAAGGGTCCGGCACCTTCATGCTTTCGTACAAAGCTTTCTGGACGGCGGCCTTGTGACCCTTGACCAGTTGTTTGTACTCGAAGACTTTGTCCCAGGCTTCTTGGCGTGATGCGGATCCTTCTGGGAGAGAAGTGGCCTTGGCGGTCCACTGTTTGGCCAGTCTTCCGTGGTGTAGCCGTGCACTCTCGAGGTCCTTGATCTTGGCCGTGAAGTCGGCGTGCACCGCTTTTCCTCCAGAAACCGCAGAGGTGGTTGCGGCTTTGGGAATTCCTCGAGTGGGAGGGAGAACTTCGACCTCCAAAATGAAACCACCGAAAGAGTCTTTTTCAACCTTGACGACTTTCATTCTGATGTCCCTGCCGAGAATGGTCTCCTCCTCGTCATAGTGGCTCGATTGCTTTCTCTCGTAGACATCGACAGAAGGAACCCTCTCAGGGTACGTTATGTTAAGGATTGCTCTTTTGCTGTAACCTCCTGCGAACCCCCTTGCAGTGCTCTCGCTTCTACTGACAGAGGTGTAGCTGTCCATTTCGAAAGTGTTACCTAGGAGGTCGCCCACGGTAGGTTTGTAACCCTTTGGGAATTTGAAGTAGCTAGCCAGGTCTTTAACCCCTCGGTAGTGCTTCGTGCCTGGACCTGCGTCGGCTGTCTTAGCCATTGCATCGTCCAAATGTGCGATCGCGGCTTCCATCTGAGCACTGGGACGCTGCTCGTATGCTTTAGTGTACAGATAATGGTTGATTTTTTCCGAACCAGATTCTGTGTAGTATCTAACAATACTCCCTGGAGATCCAGGGATCCTCGCTCCCGGAGGGTGCACCGGGTTCACTTTTACAGGTCCTGCTGACTGGCTGGGCAGTGGCTGCTTTTTCGCGACCAGGTCCTTAAACACTCCCTGAATATGGGAGTCTTCCATACTCTTGAACTCACCTGTGAACACAGGGACGTATTCGGTTGGTTGCGGAGTCGGTGTGGTTTTGACACTCGTGGTGGTCGGTGTTGTCGGTGTTGTCGGTGTTGTCGGAGAAGGAACAGAAACACCTGCGTGCTTGCTCGCTTTGCCCAGGTAGTGGTTGGTAACTCCGGGGTATTTCTTACCTCCACTTAGCAAGTCGTCCGTACTAGCTCCGTAGATTTCGTACAGCTTCTTCTTGTACCCCCACGGCACCTCACTGCTCTGGTAGTGCAAGACGCCTTGAACCATTTTGAGCATGTCTTGCGGGGTAGCGTTCTTAGCCTTAGGAAAGCTAGCTGTGAACTGGTCAAACGTGCTTGGGAAGTTAGGCACCGGTACAGGTATCGATACTGCAGGGGTGGGAGCAGGCGTAGGAGTAGGTACTGCCGTGGCAGGCTTAGGCTTAGACAAGAAACTTGCACGTTGTTTAGCCAGGTCTGCTCTTCGATTTAGCAGCTTGGTTAGCAGGCTTTTTTTCTCGGTACTGGTGCCTGGACCGTGGGCCATGACCAGTTGTTCGATCTTGTCCTCTGGGATGGCCAACACCCTGTCGATGCCCTTGACAATCTGCTCGTTGGTCACACGCTTGAACACTTTTGCCGACTGAGGGTTCACACTTGGATTGCGGAAAGAGTCGATTTCTCCCACGAAGTCTCCAAACAGACTCCCCTTGGGGGCTCCCTGTGCTCGGAACAAGAGAGATCCGCCAACATCCACGCGAACGTGCTTGCCTGCAGAGTTCAAGACCAGGTTGTCGTATGTGGCTCCCACAGCATCCCAGTTCGCCAGCCAAGCATCGACCACGAATCCTTCGCCGATCTCATCTGGCAGGGGGCCGGTTTTCTGGAGGGAGATGTCTTCCTTCAGGCCTTCTTGCCACTTGCTGATAACCGCATCGGATTGTCCGTCTGTCCAGGTTCCTGCTTGAAGGTCGGGACCGTCCACCTTAGCAAGTTCGTACAGCTTTCCTGCCAGAACTTCGTTGTCCACGTGAGCCTTGGATTTCGGCTTTTTGATGTAGTACCGGTCTCCGTTGGTGGCTTGAAACAAGCCGCCAGTGTTCGAACCCTTCTGCCCGCTCAAGGCAGACATGTCCGACGCGGAAAGAAGCTTCGACTTCGTGGGGGTGGGGGTGGGTGGGGGTGTAGGCGTAGGTGTAGGTGTAGGTGTAGGTGTAGGGGCTGCGGCCGGTGCGCCGTCCAGTTGCTTCGCTTTGGCGATGTGGGCGGCCTTCTCGGCTTCCGAGATCGTGCCAGACTTGATGGTCTTTACTTCCTTGGCAGTGAACCCTGCCTTGTAGAACTTGTCCTGTGTTCCATGCGGGAACTTGCCATTGTCCAGTGCGGAGATCAGGTTCTTCTCGAACCCTCCCGGGGGAACCACCAGGTCAGGCAGCGGGCTGTCCTTGACCAGCTGTGGGGGAACGACGGGTTTGGGCTTGGGGGTGGGCTTAGTAGCTGTTGAAGTTCCCAGATACTTGTCGACTTGGGCTTGTGCTGTCTTCAGCGGAGATGCTGCAGTGGCGTCTCCTTTGTCCAAGAGACTCTGGTAGAACACCACATCCTGCTGAGCGTTCAACAGCTGCTGCTGGTCCTGCGGACTCAGTTTTGAATTGCTCGCAGAAGGGTCCAGGGTCTTTTCTGGAGGAGAAGGTTTCTGCTTGGTAAAGATCGGAACCTGCTTGGCGTCTTCGACGTCCTTGAGGATTTCCTTTCCATAGGCATCGTGCACGCCGTGGAAGTTGTTCTTCTTGTAGAGCAGCACCCGGGCTCTGTCGTACATCTCGTCGATTTGGATGTCCGCAAGCCCTGCCTTCTTGAGCCTCGAGACGATGGTTTCTCTGTCTGTGAACAGCCGGGTCAGGCTCGCGACAACGTCGTCCGGGAGGACGTCGAAGTACGACGCCTTGGAACCCATCGACCGTGCCATGATGTGACCACCCCACTTCTGGCTGAACAGCTCGGTCCTCATGAAAGCTGCACCGGTGTCGATGCTTTTGAGGTTTCCGTTCGAGTTCAGAATGAACACGTTTTCGGGTTCGGAGTCGTGGTTACCAATCAGGTAGTCCAGAACTGCAGACTTCGTTCGGTTCTCACGATTCGTGGCGGCTTGGGTGCCTTCGATGTCTACTTCTTTGGCGTCGTCGATCCAGGCTTTCGCGACGCCGGGACCATCTGGACCATCCACCATCTGAGACTTGGGGACCTGGTCGAATCCGAGAAACTCGTCAACTTCTGAGGATGCCAGTTCGGAGGCAGTAGAAGAGCTGCCGTACTCTTCCAGCCTCTTTTCGGGGATTTCATAGTCTCCAGAGATCGGCTTGTAGGCAACTTTCTCTCCGTTCAGATCCGCAAGATACACCTTGCTCTGTCCTTTGTCGATCTCGCTGATCACGGTAACCGTGTTGGGGGCGGTCTTTTCTGGAGGAGAGGGGATACCTGCGGCCGCATCGAGCTCTTGGACTTTCAGCAGGTACGCTTTCTCCTCGGCGGGGTTGAGCGTGCCTGCCTTGATCTTCTTGGTGTCGGTGCCGGTGAAGCCTACCTTGTAGAACTTGTCCTGAGTGCCGTGGGGGAACTTACCCTTGCCCTTGGCTGCCAGGTACGCTTTCTCGAAGCCGCCCTTGGGAGGGACGACGTCGTCGGGGATGCCTTTCTTCAGTGCGGAGTACACCTTCGTGTCCAGAACCGACGGACCCTTGAGATTCCCCTCCAGCAGTGCGAGCTCGTCGAGCGTGTAGCTCCTGCCCTTGCTGTCCACGAACTTGTCTATCGTGAACTTGCCGTCGTCGAACAGCTGAGCCTTCTTCTTCCCCAGGACGTCCTGCCGAAACGCCTTTGGCTGCTTCTTCAGCCACTGTGGGTAGGTGGTGGCGGCTGGCACCTCCCCGTCCATGGACGCCCGTGTGGCGGGCGGCAGCGGCTTGAGCTTGCCGGGTGCGATGCCCATCTCCTCCCAGGACTTCGTGACCGGAACCACCGTGCTCCTGCAGTTCGGATGCATGGGTGGCCGCGGGCCTTCGTCGACTTTGAACTGTTTCCCGTCAAGAGAGATGCAGATGTCGCTGGTTCTAGCATCCAGTGTGGAAACGAACCGCATGCCTTTGATGACATCGTCGTTCTCTTTCGCAGTGTCCTCGCGGGCCTGCGTGCTCACGTGGTTCACGGCGGTGCGGACGTTGGTATCTGCGTGCCGCTTGGTGGTGGCAAACACGCCGTCTTTGTACCCCAGAGATTTCGTACCTCGAACCCTCCGAACAATGCCGTCGATCGACTCGCCTTGGACCAGTCCGAGGTTCACCTGTTGCTGCACCTTCGCGGCGGTGCTTGCACCCATCGCGTCGAACCAGTTCTTCACGTACGTACCCTGCATCGGGCGGCTTGTGACGATGCTCCGCAAAGATGCAGAGCTCGGGGTCTTGTAGTTCAATCCCACGTCGGGGATGTTTCTGGAGAGGAGACCCTTCGCCCACTCGGCCTCGAGCTCGGCGAAAGCACCCAGCTCATCCTTCAGGTTCCCGTAGAGCGTTTGAGAGGCTCCACCGATCATGCCTGTGGTGGCGGCTAGGAGCTCCTGTACGGCCTTCACCCGTTTGGGGTTGAGGGTGGCCCCTGACGCGTCCACAGCCGCCAGCGTGGCCGCCAGCCGCCCTGTGACGTCGGGGAACAATTCTTTCTCCAGAAACGCCGCGGCAGCCCGGGCTTGACCGGCTTTGTACCTCTCCAAGAACACCGCATGCCGGACGGACTCGTTGAAGATGTTCTCGTTAACCGAGACAGCATCTTGTACGATTTGATCAGAAAGGCTTGGGCTTTTTGCCATCGGGCTTGATGCTCTCGTTCTTGGGATCGTCAGCTTCGTCGACCTCGTCGACGCCGGTTTCGTTGTTCGGGTCCTTGAGAGCGTTCATTTTCGCCTCGTTCATGAGATCTTCGGAAGAAGGACCTTCCGCGTCGACGGATTCAATTTCGTTCTCGATGTCCAACTGCTCGTGGAGCACTCCTCTTCGTTTGAGCTCAATCAGGAAAGTTTTCCTGGACAAATCCCCTGTGCCGCGAGCGGTCTGCAGTGCGGTAAGATCCTCGGCAGACTTCAGGTTCACTCCGAAGTCGTTGTTGATGTCCACGCGAACGTCATCGGGGAGCTCGCTCGGAGGAGAATTCGGTTCAACCCACTTCCACGCCGTCAGCAGAATCTCCTCCAGAAAGTCTTCTGCAGCTTTTACCCACATTTGGATATCTGTAGACGCCCGGGCCTCGTCGATGGCCGCCGCGGTGGCCGTGGCATCTCCGCTTCGAGTGAGCAGAGGCTTCATGCCCAGCGATTCCATGTCCTCCTTAATTGCTAGGAGATATTCCCACGCAGTGCCCATGCCTGTGCCCGCGTGCTCCACGTACTTCATGTCCGCTTGCTCGGAAGACGTTCGAACCAGGGCTGCAGGGCCAACCGACAGCTTGTCCCGGAGCTCAGCCTTGGAAACGCCTTTCTGGAACAGCAGCGAGTGGGTGATGTAGCGGATGCCGTTCCGATAATCACTCTGGCTCTGCCAGTGCGACAGGTTTAGCCACGCCAGCGTGTCCAACGGAGACTCCCCGGTCAGGTGTCCGGTCTTGTTGAAGTACATTGTCACTAGCGGAACTTCGCCGAACGTGTGGGTGCCGCTGTCGAACAACTCGTACGGAGCATCAACCGATGAACCCTCGGTGCTCTTCCTCCACAGCTCCCAGTTGGTGCGTGTGTACACGCGGACGTATTCGACCTCCTTTTCGCCGTAGGGTTTGACAGATTCGTCCTTCACCTCTTTGATTCGGATCTCGCTGAGTACCGTCTGGGTGCCGTCCTTCTCGGTCTTCCACCCCAGAAGATTCGGGGCCGACACGATGCTCACAACCGGATGCAGCTTCAGAGCTGCTTCCTGAGCTTTGGAGAGTTTTCTGGAGGGAAGGGGCTTAGGGGCCGGATCGTTCTGCCCTAGAGAAGTTTGAGAGTCGTCACCCTCTTCTTCTTTGCCCTCGCTGTCGGCGGGCTTGTTGGGCGGCTGCTCGGTAGTCGGGAAGTCCACCAGTGCATGAACAACTCCGTACGTCAGAGCAGATTTGAACGTATCGCGTGCGAACTGCGTAATCTTGCAGCTTGCACCGTCGAAGTCCTCCAACATGGTCTTCACCATGTCGGGGAGAGCATCCTCGCCTTCCACCTCGATCTTTCGACTGAAAGGCTTGGAGATCAGGTTGCGGATCGTGTCCTTGAACGCGTTATGGAGGAACGTTCGGTCCTTCCGCACCTTGTACAAGTTGTGCGACTCGTTGGGTTCCTTCGGCAACCACTTCTCCCCAGCCGCCCGCATGGCTTCGGTGCCTGCGAGCAGGTCGTGGTAGAGATCCCACCCTTCTGATTGCATCTTGAGATATGCATTCGAAGGATTGTCCACCCGCTCCTCTGAGCTGAGGGTCGCGTGTGGGAGTTTCAGTTGGGAGAAGGAGTCGGCCATGAGGAGCAGTGTGGGTGCGGCTTAGCTTCCCCAGGAGAAGCTGACATTTCGGGAGCTGATTTCGCAATCGCTCCCGCCATAATCCTCGTCTGCAGCTAGGATTAGCTGATCGACGGTCTTCCCCACCATCTCGGTGGGAACGTTCAGTCTGAAGGTTTTGTAGTCTTTCGAAATCGGACCACCGACGGCGTCATGACTCTTGAGGGTCTGCCTCCATCCCGTGTAGTTGTTACGAAATGGCTCCTGGCCGGAAAAAAAGAAGAAGGATCGAAGACATCGCCAGGAACCCCAGCGTGGGAGCCTCGGGGATCAGCGAGACAGCTGTGACCCGGCTGACATCCCAGGCTCCAATTTGCTGTGGATGATTCCGAATGCGGCTGGTGTGATCGTCGTACTGGCTTTCGACGTAAATCCAGTAGTTACCTGCCTCTTCGAGAGTCATGGTCGCAGTGAGTACGCCATCAGCAATCTCTGTGAACGCGGGTGCTCCGAGAAACGCGTTGGTTTCCTTGAACGTCCCGTCGATGATCGAAGCGTACGCGTGGAGGTGTCCTTCGTTGGAAGCCCGGGTCCCGTCGGCATAGTTTCCTGGAAGGGAGGTGGCACTTTCGGGCTGGTAGGCTAGGTTCTCTGTGATGATCCCGAAAGTAAATGGAACCCCGGCCTGAACCGTGGAATCCATGAATTCCGGATCGATGAGGATCCGAACAGAGTCGACATCCGTTTCGATTGGAACGAACGGATCAAACGGTGCTGAGTCTTCTCCCAGAATCGGGATGGCCAGTGCGTGCACAGGCAGGAGGAGGGTGAGGGTGAGGACGGCAAACAGTTGGAGAGAGGTTTTCATTCGGGTTCGATCTCATCGATAAGTGCGGAAGGTGTGATGATCACCTTGTAGAAAGTGTCGTTCGCCCACGCCACGCTGAACAGGTAGACGACGCCGGGCTGAGTGGTGTTGGGATCGTCCTTGGTTTTGTAGCCGCCGCCCACGATCGGAAGCATGCGAAGGAGCAGCCCAGAATCTTTCAGTTCCGAGAGCTCGAGGTCCGTGTGGGCTCCTTCGTGCAGCCGATGCAGCGACACAGGAAGGAGTTTGTTGGGGGAGTAACCGACCAGCTCGGTCAGTAGGTAGCCAGTGAGGTTCTCTCCGGTGGAGTTCATCCACAGCACGTTCATGTTGCTGTCAAGGATCAGTTCGATTTGCGGACTCGCGTCAGAAGTCTTGTACCCCAGAATGCTGTAGCTCAGCCGCTTCCGTGTCTCGTCGACCATCACGGTCACTTTTTCCAACAGCTCCACCTGCTGACGAGATTGAGTTTCGGATTCTCGGACACGAGCTTCGTACTCGGCTTCTCGGGCTTCGGCCATTTTAACAATAGACTCTTCAACCGTACGTGCGACATCGTTGTACCTAACAATCTTGTCTTTTCGATTGAACTGCTCCAGTGCGATGAGCGAGATCGCCAAGATCGCTACCGCCACAATCAGTGCCAGCACCCGCAACACGTGTCGCGTGTAACTGGTCTGGCGAACCAGTTCGTTAAGTTTGGATTCGGCTTCGGAACTTGGCATAGTTGAGCTCACAAAGGAGGAGAGAGCAGTGCTCCCGGATTTCGGTACTTTTTCGCCCAGGCAAGGATCGCAGCGGACCCTGCGACACCCGCGAGGATGCACATGGCCGCCAGCTTGAACGGGTTGGTCTGGAATTCGTAAATGAACACCCCGAAGATGAAGCCTGCGACGGTCGACGCCAGCAGCTCTCCCACCAGCTGCCTGAACCCTTTCAGAACGTCAGGGATGAGCTGAACGATCAGTCCTCCGATGAGCCCGGGAAGGGAGCACCAGAGGACAAAGAACCGTGCGTTGGAGAGCGTGGCCATCTTCAGCTGAACCAGGACTTCTGCAGTTTCGGAATCAGTAGTGACTTCGAGAATAGTTGGGGCTTCTGCAAGGAGGAGTGTCCCTACAGCAATCCCAAGGATCAGCTTGGTGCTCATGAGAGGTCCTAACTTCGCATCACCCTCTTCCGTGAGGTGGCGATCAGTTGGTCGCGTCGAGCTCTGCCCGCTGGGCGGTTCGAAGAGAGTTCAAGTGCTCTCGAAACTGGTGTGCCTGCTCGGCGGTGATGGCCTCGTCAGCCGCGAGAGAGTCCACGAAGGCAACGCGAGCCTTGTGGGTGCGGTAGATGGAGAGGACAGCCAGCAAGAGTTGTGCGATGACGGCGGGAGGCATTAAAGACTTTCGAGTTCTTTGGTGAGTTCGGACAGAAGACCCTCCACCGGGTCCGCAGCCATGCGTGCAGCTGTGTAATCCGGAGGTGTGGCCATGAGGAGATCGTTGACCGTCTCGATCCGGTCGTCCACCCGCTGGAGACGCAGCTTGACGGCTTCCCAGCTGGGCGACGGTGCATCCGTGGGGCCGAACACGCCAGCGTTACGCAGCCGTACAGCCAATGCCATGGCTTCGGTGATTCCGGTGTTGTAGTTCGCGACCGTGGTCTGGAACGTCGACTCCGGGCTCGCCTGCGAAACCAGTGTGCCGTCGGTTCTCTGGGGGAGAGCATCCGATGCGACCAGGTGGCATCCCGATAGTATGGCCGCCAGCACAACCAGGCTCCCTACGATCCCTGCGACGATCGCGGCTCGGGCCATGTTCGCGTGGACGTTGTTGTTGGAGGGCTGGTGGGCGTGGCGTGAGCTGGGTTCAAACATGGGGGTGTGAGGGGGGGGTGGTGGTACGCACGAAAGGAGGAAGGTCAGCGTGCGAAAGTGGACGCGGGATGGGTGGGTAGGTTGGGATCTGCAGCATTCCGGATCTTCTGCAAGAGCTCGAACAAGCCTGTGGCGATCAGCAGCTGTCCTCCCAGTGTCCAGTACTGCTCGACGGTCTCCGCCCGCGTGGTACCCACCCACTCCTCCTGCGGGAATCCGTCAGGGAGAGTGGTGAGGTTGCGAGTCATCCCGCCCGGCCAGTCGTACCAGCCGATGAACGCCGCGAACAAGAGGAACGCCGTAGCCAGTAGGCACGCCGTGACAATCACCCACAACCCGGACAGGCTGTTGATGAACTTCTTGATCGGAGAGATAGCCTGCGCAGGCACGTTGGAGAACACCGAGGGCTCGGCCCACTTCCGGATCATCAGCAACAGGACCAACGCGAAAGCACCCGCCGAAGACGGATTGCTGATGAGGGATTGCAAGGTAGCTAGGTTCATGCACCCACCATGTGCTCCCCTCCAGAACGTGGTGGGTGCGCTAGAGTCCCACGCTCGTGAGCAGTGGATTGAGGAGTTTCGACGCCAGCTCGTTCCGCACTCCGCGACCGCGAGACCTGCCGATGTCTCCAATGACTTCGTACGTCGTGCGATAGTCCGAGAAGTCCGTGCCCTGCTTCACCAGATTCGCAGCAACCAAAGCTTCGCCCACGGTGATGGGGGTGTCGGCGGGATCGTTGATCCTGTTGCCTGACTCGGTCATGCTCACTTCGCTGGGAGACCACATGAATGGAGAGAACGGCCCTCCGTTATACCAGTCGTGGATCACGTTATTCTGAATGTTGGCCAGCATCGTTTCGTTGCCGATCCAGTCACGCCACGGGTCGGGGTACTCCTCGCTGCCGCGAGACTTCTGACGGATGTTCAGGGCTCGGCCGTGATTGGTTGTACTCTGCTTGAACGCGATCAGGTTGTCACGGCATTCAAAGGATTCGGTGCTCGACACTTCGAGAGCCTCGCCGGTCTCGCGTCGCCCGATGATGTCGCCCGTGTCCATGATGGCCGAACTAACCATAGAGCTCGCACCGTCAATGAGCACATGCAGTGCGTTGGAACCCATGAAGCAGTTGTTGATGTGGGCACCACCTCGGAACTGGAAGCCGTGGCTGGACCCTCGCGTGAACAGGCAGTCGCGGGCCGTCGCGGTGGAGTTCAGCGTGAAGTACTGGTACAAGTTGTGACGATGCTCGTTCGCCTCAGCCAGCGGGTCGTCCAGCAGGTGGCCGTTCTGGTCGAAGAAGCAGCGATCAAACAGCGTGCTCTGGATCCCAGAGAGGAACATGCCCTGGGAGTGGGCTCCTCCGTGGGTGAAGTTGTCGAAGAAATCGCAGTCCTCGAACACCATGTCCTTGATGTGGTGCTTGCCCTCGTTCTGGACCTGTCGCTTGTGGGCGTCCTTCTGGGTGTTGTTCATCGCAGAGGCTCGCATGAATGCTTCCTCCTCGGCGTTGACTGCAGAGAAGTCGGCCCCCTGTGCGAAGTGGTCTACGCGGACATCCTGGAACCTCACGTTGGTACCTGTGAACCGCATCACGATGCCTACCGAAAAGTCCTTGCACCGCTCGGGGTTGTACACCTTGGAGGAGCTGTCCCGCTCGGCTTGGGTGAACCGAAAGCCTTCGAACCGCACGTGCGACACGTTCTCCCCCTTCGCGGTCAGGAGTCCGCGGCTGCCCTCTTTGGGATCCACGATCACGTGCAGCGGCTTGGAGACATCGCCGTAGGTGCCCAACACCATCTCTTCGCCCGCACCCGCACCAGACTTGTTCCAGTAGCCAAGCCCATCGGCCCGCAGCGTGGTCCCCTCGCGGAACAGCACCTGGTCGGGGTAACCACTGCGCAGTGCTGCCTTCGCCCGATCGGGCGTACGGAAAGGCCTGTCGGGGTTGTCGCCGAGAGCGTGGTCGTCGCCCTTGTCGGGATCGACGAACCAGACCCTGCCATCGGTTTCCTTCTCAGGCATCTGCGGCCTGCTGGGAGGCAGCACCACAGTGGGTGTGATCGGCGTGATCGGCGTGGCCACCACTTCTTCTGGAGGAGAGGTGGGCTCGGCCGGCACATCCAAGATCGGGTTGGGCTGTGTGGTCGTGGACAGTGCGTCGCCCAGTGCGGCGTGGACGGCGGTGAGGACTTTTCGGGAGTTGGTGTTCATGCGTGTGTGTGGGCTCAAAGAGTCTCGGTGGTTGTGACGACCGCGTCGCCACCAGAGGGGAATTCTTCAGCGATATAATATCCAAGAGCATCGCTGATGTGAGTGAGGGATTTGTTCTCCTCGCCTGTCTTGTCCAGCTCACCGGATCCACCTTCCTTGGTGGTGACGCCTTCCAGGTCGCGGATCAAGTATTTGCAGCTGGGGTCCACGGCCATGCGGATGACGTCGTCGCCACCCTTCAGGCGAGAGTTCATGGAGTTCACCCGCACCCGCTCGCGTGGGTTCGAGCGTGTGACGTAGTTGGCCAGCCGCTGCCTGCCGAAGCCCTTGAGCAGCTCCTCTTCGACCAGCTCCCAGTCCGAACCATGCACCTGCGCAGAGCCGCCAGCACCACCTGTGGCGTCTCCGTAGTAACGCACCACACCGCGGTGGTGTCCCCAGTCTTGCACAAGCTTCTTGCACACCATAGGGGTCTTGGACAGGCGTGGGATGTACACTTCTCCCAGGACACGCGTACCCCGCTGAGGGTTGCCGCCATTCATTTCTGGAGGGATGGAGCCTTCTTGGCAAATGACGGCCACGCCTGGAGATTCGTTGAAATCGAAGCAGAACGTGAGGGGCAGCGTGGGGTCGTACTCGAGAGGGGCCACCTGCTCATTCCGGTTGAACCGGTAGTACGCCTGGCCAGCGAAGTTGATGAAGGAGGCTCGGAACTCTTGGTCGTACACCAGCGAGTCCATGCGTGCTTTGGCACTGGCAATCTCCTTGGCAGCCACTTCTCGGCCAAGGTAACGCCAGAGCACATCCTCTGTGGTCCAGTGGTGACACTTCCAGTCGCCTGTGTCGTCGGCTTGGGCATCCTCCCACAGCTGGTAGTAGTGGTTTCGCCCCTCGGGGACGCCTTCGATGTCAATCCAGCCGCCAGCGATCATCATCGGGCGGATGTTGAAGTCGAACGCATCTGCTCGCACGTTGCCGTACTCGGTGATCACGCCTCCATCCCAGAAGCCGCCCTCGATCCGCTCGGGTCGGTCCAGGCCTGCGACGCGGATTGTGCAGTTGTTGCACAGGTTGATGTGCAGATTGCTGTGCGAGATGTCTCGGCGAGGATCTTGGTGTTCGAGAAGCCGCTGAGGGACCAGCTTCACGATGTCCTTCCAGAAGATGTCCTTCGCTTGTTGGTGCGTGGGTGCGCACGCGAAAAACTGCCCAGGCGTACCGTCGTCGTACCTGTTGTTCCGCCCAGAGTAATTCAGAGCACCCATCACCACTCGTCGCTTGGCAGCCTCGGTTTTGACGGATCGACGACCCGCTGCGACAATGTTGTATCGGGTGGTGGATGCGTAGTACGCCAGCTGCCTGGGGTCCAGGTTCAGCTTGTGCCAGCGTCGAGGGAGCTCAACCTTCATGCATGCTAACATGGGTGTGGTTGCGGCATTCGGGACACGCGGGTCGGTCCGCACGTCCAGTTCGAACATCATGGGTGGTTCGGGCTCTTCTTCTGGAGGGAGGTAGGAAGGGAGTCGTCGTGGCGTCCGAACAAGAAACCATGTGCGAGAGCGATCGCACAGTAGCAGAGGAACACAATACTCGCTGTCAAGCAGCAATCCAGGTCTTTCCACATTACTCTTGGTCCTCGTCGACGATTGTGTTAGCGATCTCAGCGTTCATTCTGCCAATTGCAGATGCAACTTCCTCCGCAGAAGCAGCTGTCCCAGTGTTCTCTCTCATCTTCAAGTTACGCGGATGCGTGGGGTCTGCATTAAACAATGCAAGTGCGTACTTCGCAGTCACAGAGCCTTTCTCATCTCCGTCCACACCTTTGAATGCTCGTTCGAAGATGAGACTACGAAGAGAGTCGTAAAGTCCTCTGTGTTCCAGTAAACTACCGTGCAAACGCCGTGCTTCCTTGATGACCTGGTTCGTTACCCACATGTCCGGAGCATCGAGAAGATGCAAGTCTTTGTGCTCCTTGCAATACTGTGTGATGACCGCTCTGAGCTCTCTCGAACTGGCTACGAAGTTGGAATCGTAGAGGTGTGCCACCAGCTCGTCACGCAAAGGACCAGCGATAGCCTCGTCATCCAGCAAGTCACGCTTGTTCACCTTCCGGGGTGCGATGCTTCTCATGGCTGTGTCCTTCCGCTCCTGGACACGTTTCCGTTGCTCATTAATGCTTGGCTTCTTCGTCCGCTTCCTCGTCATGTGACACCTTCCTTTCTTGGGTAGACCGCTTGAGCACGCTACTCTGGCGAAATCGGAACTCAGCTTTCAGGTCCCGCTCGTCCGGATCGGGCTGTTCCCAGTCAAGAAGAACCAGCATGAGCTGTCCGTATTTGCCCCATTTTCCTGGAGGGAAGTCGGGGCGAACATCGCTCAGGAAGCGTGTATACAGGACGAAATGAGCCGTGTCGACCTTGGGGGTCCATCGGATCTGGCTGCTCTTGTGCCGCATGAGTTGCGACGCCAGCCAGTGTTCTTGGCCACCATTCTCTTCCAACTCTGAGGGGTGGAACGCCCACCTCATCCGCACCTTTTGGGCATTCACCTGCGTCCAGCCCCTGTTCTGAACCAGGTTCGTGCGGCTTCGCAGCACCTTCGAGTTCATCCATCGCCACACCTCGTCGATGCCACACCATCCACGCACCAAAGGGTCTGTGTAGTCCACCTCGGCGGCGACGACGTCCTGGTACTCACGCACGGGTTCGCCCACCTTCGCTGCTCGCTCACAGAACATGTCCAGATCTCGTGTGTAGCTGAGCTGCCGACACTGGAAGTTCCCCTCGTAGGGTTTGCCATCTGAACCGATGCCGCTGTTGAACTTGGCACGTCGTCGCCACTTCACCTGATGCCCTGGTTTGCTGCCTTCCTTCGGCAGCCCCTTGTACCAGCCGCGTGGGCAGCGGACATCATCGCCGATCTTTCGCGTGAACCCCATGAACGCACCACAATTCGGGCACGCATGTTTCCACACCTCGGCCCAGGCAGCTGGGCGTGCTTTTGCCTTGTCAGGTCCGACGTCCGAGCCGCCCACCATCCAGGTCCATTTCTGCCCCTCGGCTTCGATTCGGGCTTCGATCTCGTTGAACTGGGCGATGCGCACCTCGAGCTCCTCGCGTCGGATGGCAGCGTTCCGCTTGCCGCGAGCGTTGCGGCCCAGCCACCGCTTCGCTTGCATGCATTCGAAGTCTGTCTTGGCGTACACATGGCTGCGGTCCAGCCGCCGCATTTCATGTTCCGGGATCATTTCGGATTTCCTTTCCTGTCAGCTTTCCGGTTGTGTGGTCGACCGATTCGACCTTGAGCAATTTGAAGTTCCAGCGGTTCCAGAGTTTTCCTGGAGGGAGAGCACGTGCGGTTACGCGAAACGCCTGTGGCTGGGCTCCTGTGGCTCCGCCCCAATTCCGCCCCGGGTGGCCATCGTGTGTGTACAGGCCGCCAGCCAGGGCATCCAGGGCCGCTTGAGCTGAGCTGAACCGCTTGGCACTGCCTACGGAGCC
>JAUKWC010039388.1:0-13367 GCA_032356245.1 Endocladia muricata
TTCTCGTCGGACCGTATCCAGTCCATCATCCCGATTTCGTGGAACACGATGCCCAGCGCGATCAGGGGCAGGGTCGCGATGATCAGATTGCGCGCCAGCCTCGCCGCCTGCGTCGTAAACCGTCCGCGCGCCATGTCGAACAAGCCCGTGAACCCCTCCGCCAACCCCCCGCATCCCCCTCAACACCCACATTCCACTTGAACCGCCTGCTCTCACACCCCCCAAAACCCCTGCTCCACTGCTCTCTCTCCCTCCACCACCGACACCCCGCAACCTCACCACCACCGCCCTTTTCCAACTCATTCACCATGACCCCCATCCCTGCATTTGCATCCTCCGTCCCTCTCCCACGCCTCCCCTCGCGCCTTCCTGTTTCCCTCCCTCCGCCCAACCCCCCCCGCACACGTCGTGTTCGCCCGCGAGCGCGCGTCTCCGACTCCGCCCCTTCGTACCGCCGCAGCGCACTGACCGTTCCGTCTACCGAGCGCGGTTTCGTCACTCTGCCGGCCTCCCCTGTGGCACCCGCCAAGCCGGAGAGCGAGGCAGAGAGGGCGCGGCGGGTCGGGCGCTACGAGGTGCGCGTCGCGGAGGGCCCCGAGCTGTACACCGTGGCAGACATCCGGTGCGAGGCCTTTTACGGGAGTGCGGCCGATGCGTGCTATTATCCGGTGCGGCGGCGCGAGATCTACATGGCTGTGCGCGATCGTCTGCTCACAGGCACGCGCTGTCTCGTCGTAGTGGACCGTCAGCCGCCGCCAGAGTGGCGCCCATTTGTGAATGAGGAGGGGGGGTTGGTCGTCGGTTCCTTGGATATGTCATTGCATGACGGGGAGGGGACGCGGAGGAGGTTTGCCAGGGTTGGGGGAGGAACGATTTATGTGAGTAGTATGGCCGTCAGGAAGGAGTGGAGAAGGAGAGGGTTGGCCCAAGGATTGTTGCAGGAGGCCGAGAAGGTGGGGAAGGGACTAGGCGTCGGCGAGGTGTTTCTGCATG
The DNA here is from genome assembly GCA_032356245.1 of Endocladia muricata. Lineage (NCBI taxonomy): Eukaryota > Rhodophyta > Florideophyceae > Gigartinales > Endocladiaceae > Endocladia > Endocladia muricata. The sequence continues at coordinate 994 of JAUKWC010039388.1, forward strand.
TCGAGTGGGAGAATTTGGCCGCAGTGAGAGTGTATGCAAAGTGCGGGTTTGAAAGGGCCCAGGGGGGAGCCCCCGGTTGGTTGAGATTTCTGGCAAGGAAGGAGCACACGTTGATGAGAAAGGAGCTGTAGCAAACAAGTGGAGACGCAATCGTGGAGAGGGCCGAGCAGCAGTTTTGAAAGGGGCGTGGCAGATCGTGGGCGGAGATAGAGAAGGCGAGTGTAGGAACTCGCCAGTGGAGAGAAGCGATCTGTCTGGAGCGACGGCAGGAAGGATGGGACTAGTAATTTGTGAGATCTTGCTAATGTAAGGGGGAATTGAAACTGTAATTATACAGCGTTGCTTTTCGGTTTTTAGATCTTTGGGATCTTTTGATCATTTTTGACTATGGATCTACGGTTGCCTTTTGCTCTTGTTTGTTTTCAGTTCTCCGTCGGCGCCCACCGAAAGCCGAGGTTGGATTGTACTGACACCGCTCAGCATTGGCTTGAACCCGACATACGAATTTTCCTTTCCGACGACTCCCTTCAACCCCCCGCTTGACCTCCTCGCCCTCCCCTTCCCTCCTGCGGCAGCTGCCCGTCTCGAAGATCTTTTCAACGCCCGGAACAAGATGGGTGTCTCTCAGCCCTCTAAGAACGCCGTCCAAGTGTTTGGTCGCAAGGTAAGCCGCATCCATCTTGTTTCTCAATGCGATTAGCACGACTGCTTTGTCGTCGCGAGTTGTAGTGTCTAGTCGCTGCACATTCTCGTACACAATACCTGCCGAAATCTCCAGCGTCGGAATCAACTAACCATTGAGCTGTGTTTTGTCCCCCAGAAAACTGCGGTCGCCGTCGCGCATATTACTGGCAATGGTAAAGGTCTCATGAAGATTAATGGAACCCCTCTGGATCTGCTCGAGCCGGAGGGCCTACGCGTGAAGGTTTTGGAGCCGCTTCTGCTACTGGGCCAGGAGCGCTTTGCGGACATTGACATTCGCCTTCGCGTCAACGGTGGAGGGTACACGGCACAGATCTACGCCATTCGCCAGGCCATTGCCAAGGGCCTGATCGCCTATTACCAAAAGTTTGTGGACGAGGCCACCAAGAAGGAGCTCAAGGACACCCTCCTCGCATACGACCGTACTTTGCTCGTTGCTGACCCGCGTAGGTGCGAACCTAAGAAGTTTGGCGGTCGTGGCGCACGCGCGAGGTTCCAGAAGTCGTATCGTTAAGGAGCAGGTCGTACGAGCGCGTTTGGAATGGGAATTGGGATTTGGGCGGCGGTTTATGGCGTCTCTGGAGTGTAAATGGTTGCCAGACGTGCCAGTTGCTCTTTTGCCTTTGGGGAATCTGTGCGTTTGTATCGTACCTAGTCTAAATTCGTGTGGCGTGCTTCACTACGCATTTTTGTCCCAACTCCGGGCAAGTAGGTCAGGATCGTGGAGACTCTATCTCAAAAAGTTCTGAGACACTTGAGTATTGAGTGCAACTGCGAAACTGAGATTTTGAGTGCGAAGAGCTAAGTAATCGCGTTGCAGAGCGTACCTCGATTGCAGATCTCAGATAAGCCCTGCAGTAAAGAGTGAAGTCGCTCTGCATGAAAGGTTGAGAAATAGGGAGCCCAATGTCGTGGGCCGCTTCAATTTTTTTTTCTCATTTTGATGAACCCTCAAATTGATTCTACGAGCGCTCGAGCTCAAATACACTATGCCGCACTACTAGACTACTCTATACGTTCCTAAAGACCCTCACACAGACGTGCTGCGACCTGAACGATGGTAAGCGAGTTGTCTATGGCCTTTCTCCAGCTTACCCCCTTACCAGCGTCAAAGAAATATCCGGACAACCTGCCAGGCGTTACTAGTCCACTTGCTCCCCGAAAGGCACTCTATGAAAGGACATGGCGGATTGGCGCGTCTGTGACCTCTATGCGAATCAATATTTCTCGACGAGAGTTCTCTCGCTTCTTTATATCTACCGCACTCTTCAGTCAGTCAGTCCCAAGAACAGCTGGGGCTTTTGCGACACCTTTTACCCCACCGGAAGACCTCACGGTCCGCATAGCGCAGCGCGCTCCTCACAGACCAGAGGCAAAACTATTTGAGTCCGACATCTACTACCCCACCTACTTTGCTGGTGTGTGGCAAACAAAGTCCGAACTGCTCTCTGTGACCTGTCCCGCAGGATACAAGCTGTTCGGTAGGGCCGGCTCATTTGAGACTGCGCGAAGGGTGTGTGAAACTCTAGTACTATCACCATAGTATCTACAAATTTGTTGTGCGCCGAGTAGAAGTGGAGATTTTCAGGCATGTAGAGGAACTCATGCTGACGAGACCATTATGTGTTGTTTGTGCGTCTACAGGATATAAACCATGTCCTCGAGTATCAAAGTCGTTTCCTTAGGGCAGGGGATAAAGTTGTTTGCGATCGATCGTTCAATGTGCGAGCTATCGCAGAAGCCTCGATGGGACCAAGGTCTGTTTTGGATTGTACGCAACCTGGAGACAGCCCTAATTGCCTGACTACGACAATTCGTCCAAATGGGGCTGAGGGAGGTATATTTTCTGTTCGCATTAATGTTCTCGCTCGACAGAAACAGGAAGGGCCGCTGCCACGCGCAGTAGGAGAGGGGTTGGAATTTAATTCGTCGCCGCCAGTTCTTGAGCACTCAACACCAATATTACCGAGCAGCATCTCGGTGTCTGACCCTGTTGGTTTGTACACGAGCGAAATGGTGAGGCAGGAAGTGAGACTTGATACGCAGGATCTCCGTGTGGCTCCGCTTATAAAGGAGGTGGAGACAACAACGCTATTTGTGACTAGACCAAAGGATGAGAATTGCATTGAGGCGTGGCAAAAGACGAGCACGTACCTAACGCGATCTAGTTTGCAGTATGTTGATGCGCGTGGTCGCCCAATAGATGTACGTTGGTATCAGCTTAATTATTCGCGCAGATCACCGCCAATGTAAATTGCTGCACCGAGGAAAGTGCGCAGAAACGAATGTAAATCAATTCAGCGTTTAAGAAAGGGCTTCTGATAAAGAGCGAAACGTGCACTACCGGCCCTTCCCAGTTTCCCAGACGCCGGCCTGGTGGGAAACGGATCTCTGGATCAATTTCTTCCAGATTACGGATTATGAGCGGGAGGAACATCGTTGATAAGAATGCAGTTGTTTCAGGTGACGAGGAAATTGGATGTCGTCGGGTGTTGCACGAAGCAGAGTTTAAACCTTGCGTAGGGTAAGCAAATGTAGTTCAGCAGAGCAGGTACTCTTTCAATCGAAAATAAAGGTATCGTTTACTTTATCCAACAGACTAAAAGAGTGACGTGCAGGTAGACTATAATAGGCTTCAGAACGATGAGTATATATACCTAGCGATTGAATGCCTGTAGACGGTAACGGAAGGTGTGGCTGGTCCCCCCTGTAGCTCAATCGGTTAATCTTTTGGTTTCTTTCGACAAACAGCGCACTGCGCGGTCGCCGAGCGTTGGTCTTATGAGCCAAAGGTTGCGAGTTCAAGCCTCGCCTGGGGGATGCACATAGTCCGGAAATTATTTTTAAAGATTACGACCTGTTTTTATCGAGACCAGGGATCCTTACAGTAGATTGGCTCTACAGCCCTGCACACTCACGAAATATCCCCCGAATTACTTACGCGCGCGCAGATAGTTTATAATAGTATTTGAATGGTACATTGTTGTGCAAAGTGAGATCTGTTTTTGGAATGTGAACCCGTGTGTAGGGTTCACATCTGAACCCTGTGTTGTGAGGTGAGTAGGTTGGGGTTAGGGGGTTCGGGGAATAATGTAAGAACTGGGAAAATAGAGGTTTTGTAAATGATTAGGGCTTAGAGAGTTAGGAATGAGGGGGGTTCGGGAGTATTTGTGAACTACTTGAAAAACAATTGACTGTGCTAGATAAAATTTTCTACTTTATCAGCCCGTCACGAGGGTTCGTTTTGCTGCTAATGATGCATAGTCCGATTGAAGATAGCTAATAGTTTTGTAGTAGCACACGTTTTGATTTTTCTAGCACTGTAGTTTTTCGAGAAGTCGGAAAATATCTGGAAGGTGTGATTCGTGCATTGATAATTGTTTAAAATTAGAAATCGCCTATTTCTGCCCATATGAGGCAGTACTGTACCTAGATCTTTACGCACGAGATGTTTTAGGTAGAGTTTGCACATAGTGTCTATTGGACATCTGGCCTCATACTGTATGAGGTCATTTTGCCTCATATGAGGCCAAAATTCGCGGAGATTTTAAAGGGTCAAGGAGACGTCCACTTCCGCTGTTCATGGTATGTACACAAAGGTGTTTAAGTTTTCTATTGTGGCAGAGTGAGCTGTAGAAAAACTCAGCGAACTTTTTGCGCAGTCAGAGTTTCAGTGCAACGGAGTAGGCTACCTTTTGTTTTGATATCATAGAAGGGGGTGAGATAAATTACACAGACATCAACTAGCATATTCACCATACGTATTATATAGTTAACCCATTTTTTCGGTGGTCGGTTAGCCTCATATGAGGCCAGAGTTGACCTCATGACGCAAAACCCAATGTCCAGTAGACGCTACTGCATATAATTTGAAAGCGGGCGGTATTATTGGTTCTTCGAAATTTTTCCTGGAAGAAACCAAGGCACACCCATAACTATCGTTCGAACCGTTCTACCGGGCATTCTCATACCCAGTTATTCTCTATGTCGGTAGTATCGTAGGATGGGTTCAGTCTAAATCCACTGTCTACGCTGCATTACGGGTATCAGGTGAGGTGAGATTCCTGATAGCCGGATTCCCAGGGCCTATAATGGCTTTTGCAACTGCCGGTGCCGGGCAAGAGTGTCGTGAGGTATGATATAGCATCCACAGTGGCTGTGTTAGATTTATTTGCTAGTTATGGCAGGCCAAGCTATCTTCGAGCACTAGCGAGCAATAGTCGGGTAGTTTTCAAACTGCTCTGCAAATCATTGTTTCAGAACTGATGCCGTACCTCCTTTGAGGTGAGCTGGCCAACTAATTCAAAGGTTCAGTATTCATATTCGTTTGCTGCAGGTGGAGGGGGTCATATGACAAACACCCCTCTGCATGCGTGAAAAGCATGAGAACTGTGCTTTCCTTTCGTGACCTGATGCTGTCTTGCCGAGCTTGAGATTATGCTCCTATACAGTAAGGACAACAACGGATTTGCACAGCTCGGCTAGTAGATATGTCTTGACAGAATGCAAGTGATGCGAAATTGTTGACTATGGGGTGTATATAGAGATGCTGAACATAGTACACTTCTTTCAAGGGTAATACAAGTCCTGCCGAACGAGGATCACTCGATTGTACGAGAAGCGTGATTATCAGGACTAAAACGAGTATGAGAGCATGGAGGTATGGTCACACTCAATATGCTCTACACATGCAAGTCCAGCGAAACGAAGAGGCTCTTTGGTTGAAGATACCAGCTGAGTATAGATAGATAGATGTTTCAAGTGCTCTGGTGTTTAGTGATGATTTAGAAGGAAACCCAGAAGTTCCCGTTAGTAACGAGGCAAGATTTTCATACGTAGCTTCATTAATAAAGAAAGCATTCGCGAAGTGGTGGTTTCTCACAAAAAGCTCCGATCAAACGCGTGCGGACTTGAATGGGATCATAACGACTCCCAAGACCGATTCCACGCTGAAAGAGAGCACAAGAACAGCGAGAGAAAATTAATGCACGATGATGTAGCGAATGTCTATTTCTTCATGCCTATGAGAGTCTACAAATGTTTGTTTACATATCACATGAAAGTTGGAATACGACAAGTCGATCATACTGGTCTGAGATGCCAAAACGAATATCAAGCTCGAAGTGCACAAAAGTGGACCGACCGCTCTAGACAATGCCGCTAAAACTGCCTTTAGCGTCCGTACTGCTATGTTTATATCCGATATGTACTCAGTTAACGAATATGATCATAACACGTTGAATTGGAGCTGCTATTGACGTACAAAAGCTATCCACGTTGATAGAAGAGTGCAGATATATAAGCAGAGATTATGGACCCCAGCTGGAGTCCTTACTTCAAGTGGTGTAAGGTTCGTCGTTGTCTCTTCAAGCATAAGTATGAAGCCGGTTGAGGTGAAAGGAAAGACTGCAGGGTCGAGAATATCGCTTCGCGATGATTGAACTCCGATGGTGATTTGAAAAACTAGCAGGCCCAACAAACATGAATGGGCGCACTCATCTTATAACTGAGAACAACATAGAAGAGTTATTGGGAAATGACCTGAAGCAGCTTCCTGGAGAGGTACTCGGGCTAGAGTCACCAGTGAAACACCCTTTGGATAGCTCCGTATTAATTCCGCAGGAAAATAGTAAACCCTTGTAGGAGGACAATCAAAAGAAGAAATTGGTCCTTCTGATACTGTGGAGATTAGTTCTACGATATGAGGCCATGATGGTTGCACCAATACGAATATTGTCATGGTGAAAGATTCACTTACTGTGAGTGGAAATCTCACCGTGCGAAGAGCAAGGTTTCGCCTCGAGGAGGATTGCGAAACGAGTGTGGTACCTCATGAGTTCGAGAAGAGATATCGCCGGTTGTTTGCCGTTCCGATGGACATGATTGCAGTACTTCGATATCAAAACAAAACTATGGCAGAGGCCTCGCATACAGTCCTTAACGGAACACTTAGTCCCGGATTTGGTTCGCGGGTATCGATTCGAGCCATCGCAAGTTGCGGACACGAGCTTTTGTCAGGGGAGCTATTGTATGTAACTTACAACAAAAACGTGACTTATGTCAGCCAGATTGCGCAGGTACATGGTAAGGCTCTATCTTCGGAGTCTGCCTCTTAGGGGGAAAATGATGTTGACGGTATTAACCTCGGCGTCGACAAGATTAGTCCCCTACGGAGACGTACAAATACAAACGATTACTGTGAGGTGAGTGTGCTAGTGGAGGCCAATAGTTAAGGTGCTTCTTGTTGAAAACATTGCAAGAAGAAACTTTATACAGAGAAAGATACAAAACCAAAGAAAATCCTACTCAACTAAGATGGGGCATTTTGATATGTACCACGTGATTTCCCCAAGCCAAATATGCATGTTGGTCAGAAGGTGAGAGTCAGCAAGAATGCAGAGCCCCAAATCCGACCACTGTGCCAATTTTCACGGGCTTGGTTGAAAGCTGCGAGCGTTTAACTCGACGGGATGCAAAAGAATGGAAATAGCAGCCGGGAGAACTGCTCCTGTGGTGCTGCATTATTCTCTATCGAGGACACAGACATACTGTTACACGGTCATGTTGACTATGAAGCACTTACTTGAATGGCCAAACGGAGTATGGCACTGCTGCCAGGATCAGGTCATGTGTCCGCCCAGATAGGGAAATATCAGGTCTTTTGTAGACTAGACCTCAAATGTGGCTTTCAACCGATCGGACTAATACTGCAACGCACCGAGAAAGTAGCATTACAGATGTAATATTGTCAGCCCAAATATATGACGATGACGAAGGAAGTTTGCACCGCACGTGCTACGTTCCAATCACTTCTCGACCATGTATTCCGTGACAATCTCGATGATCCTTTAGTGGTGTACATGGCCCGTTCATTCACATGCAGCACAAAGGATCAGTCGCAGCTCGCTCATTTTGAAACGTTACCATCCTGACTACGAACTTACGACCATTATATGAGACCGAAAAAGGACCAGTTCATGAAGCCATGAAAGAGATTTCTTGGCCTGGTTGTCCGCAAAGAGAGAACTTGTCCCAACGTCGAGAAGATCACGGTGGTTTGTATCTCTGGCGCAAATCGTGTCTGCTCTCTGTAGCGTCCTGGACTCAGAAGTTGCTAACGGGGATTTATGAAATGTCTCTGGTGATTATTGACTTTGCTGACAGTCTTGAATGAAAAATAATCATGATATTCAACGCTGGAATGAAAAGTGTGACAAGGTGCTTGATTCTTTGAATAAGAATATCATAACAGCACCTATATCGGCTGCAGACACTCGTACGAAGCCCTTCTGTGAGCATATTGTTGCGTCTCAACAAGCAGCTGCTGGGACTCTAACCCTGCTAGTTGAGACTGGCAACGGTCGAGTGATTGTCTCTTTCTCCGCAAAGTTATCCCCTCCGGTGAGAGACTATGAGACCTCTACCAGAGATTTTTGGGCCTCATTTGATTCTCGCAAAGGATGATATGCTATCTCAAGCGCACATGATTTGACAAATTTTCTGATATTCAGGTGTTAAATCATTTTCTCACGAAGCCAAAGACAAGTATAGGGGATGAACCTCGGATTGAGCCCTTAGGGATTTTAGAAATAGTTCTAGTCGCATTGGAATCTGGGAAGGGTCATATGCTCAGTAATGTCTCTCCAACGGCCCTATAAGTGACTTCCATGAGAAATGCTTCGAGAATAGTCTATACCAACTTAGAATCTCATATCACTATACAGATCGCACCACTGGCCAGAACAAGAGTGACCAGTTCTGTTGGCCAATCCAATAGAGTATAAATGGAGAGCGGCCTCACGGCAAAGTGGAGAGGACAAGTCTTCACATTCTGTTGTCATCTGTTCACGTTGGGTCGGGAGCACCTACCATAACCTGGGAAACTTTCTATTCCAAGGCAATCATTCACATCTTTCGTTGAAATAGCGCATAACTGAAAAGTTGCTGGTCACCTCAACTTCTGCAATATGTTTCGGATACTTAAACACTTTCACTGGAAATGCAAGGGCAAAGAGGTTAACTAGTACGTTGCAAGCTGCATAACTCGTCAGCAGATGAAAGACTGTGGAGAGCAGTCATTAGCACAGTCTACCGCTCTCGGGAACCGATGCGAAGGTGGGAATCGTTGCACTCTAATCTCATCTCTAGTTCTGCAAAGGCGAAAACTGGCTGTGACACTACAAAGAAGTGCATTGACCGTATGACGGGAAGTGTTCGTTTCATATCTTCTCATGCCAATGACACAGTCATAGGTGCGGACAACTCTTTCTCCTTTAGCCTTCTCAGACTTCACAGTATTCTGAACAGTACCGTGTCCGATAGTGAGGCCGGACGGACTTCCGAGATCTAGAACAAGCTGATGAGCATGTGTCAGAGAAAGCTGAAAACTATCTTCGAACCGTCACCCGCAAACCGAGGGAGCTTCCGAAGTAATAATTTATATCACGGAAAACTATCCTCGCTGACCCTGCTCATACCAACGGGACGACCGCGACGGGCTCCAGATGCCAGACTATTTCGCCTACAACTCTGGTTTCCGCGACGAGTTGGGCATGTCCTCTTATGCAATTAGTTTGATGTCGACTCCAAAGCCTTTATTGGATCTTTCGCCAAAGACTGCGAACTTTCATGGGAGTGTCGGCGAGCTCGGGGAAGGGCTCAGCATATCGTCAGTACGTGCTCAGTTCGGCGGCACAGTTGCAGACGTTGATGTTTCTGGAAATGGATGCGGACGTCCACTGGGTGCAGGACAAGGTCTAGTAGTACCAATAGTTTACTACTCATTTTATGATTCTAGTTGTAGTATTGCGACACCCGGGCAACAACCAGGTGGGTGTTCATATCTGGTACGCCTAGACTCGGGCTTCCACGGAGTGGACGTCCTGTCCAGCATTACTGGACTCCGAATTCCACCTGGTGGCCGTCCAGGTCTAGCAGTACCGCAACCGTACCTCTGTTTGGTCGGAGTCCAGTTTAAGCATTACAAGCTGAAATACTACTGTCTGTGGAATACCACGATGAAATTACACTGTATGGCGTACTGCAACGTGTGGAAATCCGCTCATAGCTTTACTGCAGCACAACTGCCCTTTTTGCGGTTCGAAACGCAGCATCACTACTCACCGAACCTATTCCAACTAAACAGGGGGTCCACTACGAGCGGTGGAAATCTAGCCTAGTATTACTGGACTTCCGTTCAGCAAAATGCACACTACTTGTCGAGTATTTGGACGGACATGCACCACCGTCATCATACGGCAGTACCACACCCAGTCTGCTCCCCCCTCCCCATCTTCAAAGTACTCATACTCTCCACATGTCATCGAACCCGCCAGGTCTCGCTACTCTCCAAATACAGCATAAATCCTGGTAAACATTCGTTACGGGTTGCTCCATCACGACCCACCATAACCTCCACTCTCTGGCGATCTCCATCTCCAATGACCCACACTCTCTAGGTCGAATCGCACACCAGAGGTGTCGCCACTCTCCAACCACACTAGACATACCGGCCGACCTCCTTTCTGATCCGGGAATCGCGCGTGAAGAAGTCGTGCTGATCATTTCCGCACTCTACCGCAGGACAAGGAAAGAAAACATGTCCTCTGGTAAGGTTTATTAAGGTGAGAGTACCTGCAGACATCACGCCAGGTGAAGGTCCGCTTGGCTGCGGTCTTAATAGGGCCTGTGCCATGTTCCTACATTGCGCGGTCTCACTTTCGTCCCTCCATACTGCCATAGACTGTTCGAAACTTTGAACCGTTCTCAATGACCGTTATAACAGTATCAATGCACGTCAACTCCAACCTCTCGTAGTAACACACAGGGAATACATGATATTTTCCTGTCGACGCAGCCAATGGTGTCCAATTGTGTCGAATGGCGGACCCATCTTTCATGGTGAGCCCTCTAGCGGTCGTGAAACCTGGCATAGGCCTGGCGCACGCGGGAGTGCGTACCAGCGTCCCTATCATTGTGCACTCAGTAAAAATCAGATGGCAGCCCCACCGGCTGAATACTTCGTAGCTCTCCGCTCTTGCACTTCTTTCGACAGCCCTCCTCCGTGCGATTCTCTTCGCACGTATTAAGTATGTGCTGCAGGTTCAAGCTGACCCCCTTTGCAGGTACGAGCAACAGTGTCACCTCCGAGCATAGTGACCTACTAATATCTGCCCTAGCTCTCGGGAAGGTTCGCCTACCGCACTGCCTTCTGTTCACGAAGGGAACGACGTCCCTTCTGATTAGGCTGTGGCGCCTCTGCTTCCTGTACCCCCAGCTCCGTTCACCCGAATACGGCAGCGAGCGTGGGTACGAAAAATCTCCTCGTGCGATCTATGGCCGGCTCTCCGACCTGAGCGACTGCGACTGATGGACGGCGCCTGATTGGCGACATCAACTCTGTGCTGAGGGATTCCGTCTTCTCATCCGCGCGGTTTGGAGTCCGCATTCACTCTTCGACTGACTGCCGCTCCCTCGTACTCCCTACCGCCGAAAGGGTCCTTAACTATCGGGGCTTAGTCTTGACTCGTGTGTTGGACCGCAGCGGCAAATCGCTCGGAAAAGCATACTTCCGGGACTTTGTCCAGATGCTGCAAAATGGAAATACCATAAGATAGCGCAGTGTCTTGCCACTATCGCTCTTGTGATGAACCTTCAATAAGCGGAACGCATCTCTTCGCGCACACTCTGCAGACTGACGTGCACCGTAAACATTCTCAACACCGAAATGTAGAAGTTCTGAGTAACGAACTCGCTGGTGTCGTGTGGTACCGCAGCACATCTCGGAGCCACTCGTTTGCAGGTCCTGCGTTTGCTGGACCCCTATGGATCCATACGGTTGAATACGCCATTCAACTCAAAAACAGAGCTATCGCTACTGAAACCTCGAAGGAAGTGGCAGAATGGACATGTACTGGTCGCCATCGTCAGTCTGAGGCGTGCTGATAATTACATATATAAATATGTCGCGAGGCCCAAGCTTATTGTTTACGTCCTTCGCATTGCGTTCGTGTAGTATAGCCTGCTCGGTGCACCATGCCGTCACTTACCAGCAATGCGCGCACAAATTCATACATCGGGCAGTGCATAGTTTACGGCAAAGTGTTCTTGATACCAGAGCAAAATGCTGACGTCTATAGTAGAGTTGGCCTTGGTCAAAACGGAGTAGCTTTCTTTTTACGCTGTCTGGCTACCTACAGGAGAAGGACGAAGGGAGCCCAACCGCCAACAAGCCCCACCCCGTTTGCTTTAGTCGCCCATTACCTGACCCCTGCAGGCCGAGTGGCGCATAATTCTTGTGCTGGAAAGGTTTGACACGTATCGAATGAAGCGTAGAACCAAAGTTGAGCGCGAGGTGACATCAGAGGGAAATCATAAACGTGTCTTTCTTCGGGTTCAACAGTGAGGAGTGGGTTTGGTTCGATGAGCGTCAGTAGTGGGAAGGGTTTGGAGTTATTGGTATAAGAATACATGAGGAGATGGATGTAGTCCTTCGGATCCAATTTTGGACGTCCATGTGGTCATGTTGTCGCAAATGGGCATATCGCTATCTACTGTGTGTAATGGCTGATATTCATCGACCCTTAACCACTACTCACTGTTAAACCCTAAAACATACACGTTTATGACCTCCCTTTGATGTCACCTCGCGCTCAACTTTGGTTCTACGCTTC
>JAUKWC010039399.1:0-13357 GCA_032356245.1 Endocladia muricata
CTGGAAGTATTGGGAAAAATTTTGGATAGAGCAGTTAATTCAGTGGGGTTTTAGATTAGTAAATTGTGGCGAAGGGGGAGAGGGTCTGACAACAGGGAATAAGACTAGTTTTAAAAAAGGATTTAAACCTTGGAACGACGGCACTGCTAACACTAAAGTTTGTGAGGTTTGCGGAGCCACGTTTAAAAGCTGTAAGAGTGCTAAAAAAGTATCTTGTTCTAAAAAATGTTCCTCTGTTATTAGAAAAAGGGCTACCAAGGAGACTCAGTTTAAAAACAGTCATAAAGTTTGGAACAAGGGCATATTAGGATATAAAACTTCTAAAAGAAAACCTGTTTTACAATTTAGCTTAGAAGGGGAGCTGCTGCAAGAATTTGAATGCTGTAAAGACGCAGCAAGTAAAATGAGTTGTATCCCCGAAAATATAAGAAGAGCTTGTGTTGGAGAATCTAAGACAGCTAAAGGGTTTAAATGGAAATATAAACATTAAAAACAAAACAAATGATAATTTCGGTGAGCGGTAAAATAGGATCGGGAAAGGATACAGTGGGATTAATTATACAATATCTTACTCAAATAGAGGGGTCGGATGTATACGAAGATTTCCAAAATTTCTTAGGGTACTACGAAGAACACGAGTATAACTGGAAGATTAAGAAATTCGCTGACAAGTTAAAAGACATTGTTTGTATCCTTCTTGGCTGTACTAGAGATCAGTTGGAAGACAGAGACTTTAAAGAAAAGACTTTAGGAAAGGAGTGGAATAAGTGGTTGCTTTGTGTGGACGAAGGCGACGACTATTACCGTGGATATTTTAATACTGAAAAAGAAGCTCAGGAGTTCTTTGAAGATACTTACTCTGTTTACCCTAATTTCGCTCATCAAGATAACTACGAAGGCAAGATAACTTGTTGGACTCATAACATACAAGAGGAGGCTATGAGTCCTCGTAAGATACTTCAACTTCTAGGTACAGATTGCGGCAGAGACATAATCCATCCTAATATTTGGGTCAATTCTTTAATGGCAGACTACAAACCTACTAGTCACAAAGGGCCAACTAGAGACTTAAAACTTCCTAATTGGATTGTTACTGACACTAGATTCCCTAACGAGGCAGAGGCAGTTATTATCAAAGAGGGGCTTTTGATACGTGTTAACAGAGGAGACGGTAATACAGGAGATCACCCCTCAGAAACAGCTTTAGACAACTATGGATTATTCAATGAGATTATCGATAACAACGGTTCGGTAGGAGAGTTAGTCGAAAAAGTTCGAAATATACTCTTAAAGTATAAAATTTTAAAGTAAAAACTATGTTTGGAATATCAAATGAAGATTATACATCTAAAGAGTTAAACATAGCCTGTGACGTAGATGATGTTTTAGCTGCTTTTTACCCTACATTATGTAAAAGAGTTGGCAACCCTGAAACACAGGTAAATATTTGGGATGGCATAAGGGACTGTTCTTGGGTAGCGGATATGTTTCCTAAGCTTTACGAAAACGAGGCTTTTTACGGAACACTAAACTTACTGTCCAACCCTAACTCGATTAACTTCGACATAGCCTGTTACATTACATCTATACCTGAAAGTTTACATGAGGTAAGATCTAATTGGTTGGCTGTAAACGGTTTTCCAGAAAGACCTGTGATATGTACTTTGGATAGCAAAGTGGAGGCTATGAAAGAGTATGGTATAAACGTTTTAATAGACGATAAGCCGTCTACTGTACGGGCGGTGCGGAAAAATAGTATGTACGGTATTCAATTTGTACCTTCATATATGAAAGAGTACGACAAGAAAGACCCTTTCTCAATCAGACACTTGTCCGAAGTACCTTCTATTTTAGAAAAAATAAAAAAAGGAGAGTTGTAATTACATGGCATACAACGGTGTTTTTCACGAGTCTTTAAGGGAGGCTTCGAGAGTATACGGCATAAAGTATTCTACTTTAGCCTCTAAGTTAAATGGAACAAATAAAAACACCACTGTATTGAGGTATGTATAAATATCTATAATAAATTGTTAAACCCCTTGTAAATTTTGCACGGGGTTCTTTTTTAACTTATATTTGCACAACATGATTACAGACGAACTGAAAGAAATATTGACTACACCTCTAATTGTATTTTTAGCGACTGTAATCTTAGTGATATTAATATTATTTATAAAACTAAATTAAATGGCCGATTTTCGAGAAATTGCAAAACAATACATTGACAACGGACTTTGGGTAATTCCTGTAACTAGTATGAAGCAACCTGCTTTATCTAACTGGAGGGAGCTACAAACAAGGGCTATGAACGAGAAAGAGATTAACCGATACTTTAAGAGATGTTGGGGAATAGCTCTACTAATGGGAGGCCCTCCGAGTTTATTTGGAGCCGATTTCGATTTGAAATACTCTTTAAATCCTAATTTGTATGACGAGGTGAAAGATAAAATGCCTCTTGATATACTTAAAAAGACCTATGTTCAAAAGACGATGAACGACGGCTTCCATTGGATATATAAAGTACCTGCATCCCGTATGTTCGGTAATGAGAAGTTTGCCAACAGATACACCACTGCTTACGAGAAGCATAAGGTCTACATGGAATACTACGAAGATCCCCAGACTAGGGATGTAGCTATTAAGACTGCTGCCAACCACAAGTCTCTGGTACTAATAGAGTCTAGATCAGGTTCTCCAGAACGATGTGGAGGTTACGTTCTTATGCCCCCTACAAAAGGTTACGACCATGTATATGGAAAGATAGATGAACTGACCGAAGCTGAATACGATTTTATGGTAGAGGTGTTTCGATCGTTCAACGAGGTTAAGGAGTTAGGCTTCGTAGATAAATCTTATTACGATTGTGAGTGGGATTTGACCCCGTTTGAAGATTACAACGAGAGAGGCGATGTAGTTCAACTTATGTTGGCTAGTGGGTGGACTTACGATCCTAAGTTCGAGACAGGAAAAAATATCAGGTTCAAAAGGCCAGGGGCTACAAGCGGGTCTAGCGCACTGTATGACAAGCAAACTAGAATATTCAACTGCTTCTCCACCTCTACCTCTTTGTCTGTAGATAAGGGTTACAGTCCTGCCAGTCTCTACATAGAGATGGAGCATGATGGAGATAAAGGGGAAGCCTATAAATCATTAATCAGCCTAGAATATGGCGTAAAACAAGGAGAATGAATAGAGAAAATGAGTATAAAAAATGGTCTTGGATGATGAGTTATTGTAGAGACAACTCCTTACCGCCTTCCAACAAAGAGTTTTGGGAGGAGGCAGGAAGAGAGTACGATTCTATAATGCCTAAAAAAGAGCCAAGAAAAATAGGGGTAGACGGAAGTAAGTTAGAGTATAGAATGTACGGCTTGGTTCCTTATAACCTTAGCCCTATTCAGCAAGGTATTCAATACGGTCATGCTGTGGTTGAATACATGGTAAAATTCAGAGATTTTACTGACCTTACTAAATGGGCCGAAGAAGATAAGACTTTTATAATCCTAAACGGAGGCACTACTAATAAAGGCCACAGCGGCAGCAGAGGAACTTTAAACGGGCATCTTCAAAGTTTAAGTGATAATAAAGTACCTTACGCTACTTTTTACGAGCCTGATTTAGGAGACCAGCTAACTGCTATAGTGTTTCTAGTAGATGAGCGAATTTGGAATAAAGAAAAATATCCTGACTTATTCCCTTGGCTAGAGGCTGAGGCAGGAGGTAAGTTGCCCGCTATACTGGATTATAAAAAAGAATCTCCGAAAGCTTATAAAAAATGGGTAAATTTGATAGGGGGAGAATCAAATGTAAAATTAAGAGCTTTTTTAAAAGGATTTAGACTAGCATGATTTGTAATTGTTGTAAAGTAGAAAAAAAATAAAAATGATTTTTATGTTTATCCTAACGGTAGAGTTAATAGGCAGTGCTCCGTCTGTAGACAGAGTAAAATCTAGTTTAAGGTATACTTTAAATAACATGGAGTGGGTTACAACAAATGAAAACAGTAAAAGAGGTTTAATACCAATATACAACAATGATTTATAAAAAAATAGTATTACAAAAAAATCAAAAATGTTTTTTTACTTCTGATTTGCATTTTTCTCATAAAAATATATGTAAGGGCAGTACATCTTGGGACTTATCGAGGCACGGAGGAGATGATTCGGTAAGAGATTTTAAAAATCCAGATGAAATGAACACTGTTTTAATAAACAATATAAATAAGCTAGTCGGAGAAAATGATTGGCTTATACATTTAGGAGATTGGAGCTTTAAAGATGCAGATGAAATTTATAAAAATAGAGATAGAATAGTATGTAAAAACATAGTTCACGTATTAGGAAATCATTGCGAAAAAATAGCAAAAAACGTTTTATTATCTAACGGCAAGAAAGCCCAAGAAGTGTTTGAGTCTGTTTATGCTTATTTAGAGCTGGTAGTTTCATCTCAGAAGGGCAAAGACACTTACAACCTTATGCACTTTCCATTAGCGATATGGAATAAAGCTCATCACAATAGGATGATGCTGTATGGTCACTGTCACTCAGGTTTCGACGGCAAAGGTCGTTGTTTGGATGTAGGTGTAGACCAAGCATATAAAATGTTCGGTGAATACCGACCTTTCTCTCAGGCAGACATAGCCAAGTTTATGAGTAAAAGAGAGTTTGTACAACAAGATCATCATAATAATAAAATAAACTAAAATGGTAGATAATTTCGACATAGTTCGTCCTCTATTGGAGTTCGATAAAAACTATTTTTACTTCCTGCAAGTTTTGCAACGGAAGAAAGACGCTGCACCTGGTATGAAGGTAAACGGAACTAAAAACAACAGTAGGCTTGTTAAGGCATATTACGTTAATTCTTTAGAGTACCTTGATTTTATAGAGTTAGAGGTAAAAGAACTTTGTCATGTTTTTAATGCACGGGCAGGTATGAACCTTAACAAGAGGTCTTATGAAAAGACGGCATTGCAGCATCTAAAACTGATTACAGATAACATTATCAACAAAAATTATGATAAGGTTTACAAGACCTACTCTTCGGCTGCTGGTAAATTCTCTCACGACAATAAGAAGAAGTGGATTATTGACATCGATAAAGGAGATTTGATATACTTAGGTGAGATTAAAAACTGTATAGAATTGTTAGACCCTATTTGTGAACAGGAGACTAGCAAGATAATTTGTGAAATACCTTCTAGAACTGGTCTTCATTTGATTACAAAGCCGTTTAGGTTAGACGAGTTTAAAAAAAAGTATCCAGAAATCGATGTTCAAAAGAACAATCCGACTAACTTGTATATCCCCGATGCTCCTTATGAAGTAGATTGGGAATCTCTTAGGGGTAGTAATTTAGACACTAAACTAGATAAGTGGTAATATGAGAAACGTAAAAAAGGTGTCTTGTAATAACTGTCAGGGGGCGAGTTGCCCTGTTTGCGGAGGCTATGGTTGTCTATGGGATCTAAGAAATAACAAAACTTTAAGTAATATTCTGCACCTAATTCTAGGGTTTATTCTTATATTTGCGGTATCATGCATGGCGTATGAATTAACGCAATATATTTTGAAATGAGATTACTTTTGTTTTTGTTATTTTCAGTTAATTTGTTCTCACAAGGTTGGGACAAGGATAACGCTCCAGGCAGGTTTAGACTAGTAGAGTCTGAAACTTACGAAGATTATAAAAAAGCTTACGAATTTGATGGTGTGTCCTCTGGTTCGGTTGACTTTTCTAAAGGAAAGTACTGGCACGGGTATCACTACCCATACAGAAAAGGTTCTTTATATTTAGACGGAGATATTAATGTCATGGATAAACTTCGTATGGCTAACGACTCTATTTTAGCCAATCATCTTACTTCGATAGTGGATAGTTTAACGCATAAAAACGACGGATTAGATTGGGGAGGTAATTGCCAAGGGTTTTCTGCTACCAGTATAGAGTATGTAGAGCCAGTAGATACCATAGTTAACGGTATTTTATTCACTTCGGACGAAATTAAGTCTTTACTGGCCTACTATTACAACGACATATCTAAGTACAACATACCTGACGTAATAGGCAGTAGGTGCAAGAATCTTGCTCAGACGGGGCCAGTCAAAAGTTTACTTAATCAACTTGAAGGTAATGACGCAGTTCGTTGTGATCCTATAAACGCAGGTTCTTTTCACATAGCTCTTAAAAGGATGCTAGACAATAACCAAAAGGGCTTCGTAATGGACATGGACAAATCTAACCATGTTTGGAACGTTCCTGTGGTAGGGTATAATAGCAAAACACTAGAGAAAATAGATGAAAATAATTACATAATAGAAACCGAAATACAGTATATTTGGTACACAAGGCCAGGAGATAAAGTGGAGGATATAAGAAACATTACCGTAGAGTACGTACTTAACGTAGACAACGAAGGGTACATAACAGGTGGATCTTGGACTAGTGACAACTATCCCGATTTTATTTGGAGCCACGGGAACCCTCTACCCAAGCCTAACGGTATGTGGAACTTTCTAAGAAACTTTGTAAAATGAAAAATCTTAATAAATTGTTAACTGTAGTTATAATACGAATTGTTCTTATTATATTTGTAATTATAGCAACATACTTATTTAAAAACTTATGAACTACAAAATAGCATTTTACGTACTACTATGGATTATAGCAGGATTCTGGGTAGCCTTTAAACGGGACTGGTACAAGGATAGAAAAGGAGAGACAGACGATTACGGAGACAGGGGGGATGATTTTCAAGCTGTATCTTTAGTTTTCGGAGTGGTGTTCGCTCCTGTTAGTTTATTGATAGCTTTTGTTTACGAATTTATATACAAAAAATGGGACTGAAATATGAACCTATACTAGGTTTTGAAGGTTTGTACGAAGTAAGTGAGTACGGGGCAGTAAAGAGTCTAGAGAGAAAAATAGACAGAGGAGATAAACCCTCTTATACTAGAAAAGTTAGGTTTTTGACTACCCCTAAAGACAAATATGGGTATAGAAAAGTCACTTTATCTAAGGACGCTGTTAAAACCTATACTACAGTACACAGGTTAGTAGCAACAGCTTTCGTTCCTAATCCTTTAAACTTACCAGAGGTAAATCATAAGGACGGTAATAAACTAAACAACTATTACAAGAACCTAGAGTGGTGTACTGGAGAATACAATAAGAAACACGCTCACGAAGCAGGTCTTATAGACTACGAAACTAGGTCTGGAGAGAATTGCTATATAACAGATTTAACTAATGAAGTTGTTTTGGATATAAGAAGAAAAATGAGCAAAGGAACTAAGAATAAGGAAATTGAAAAAGAGTACAATTTAAGCAGAAGTGCTGTAAGCAGAATTAGAACAAGAAAATCTTTTAAAAACATATAAAATGAAGTATAAGTTGTATTTAGTAGGAGGAACTATTCGAGACGAATTGTTAGGTCTGAGCTCTAATGATGTCGATTATTCTGTCATACTGGAAGATATCGATTTGCCTATAAGCGAAGCTTTTAGTAAATTTGAAGCCCAGATAAAAGAAGAGGGATTCCAGGTATTCGTATCTACTCCTCAATTTTTTACAATAAGGGCTAAATTTCCTAAGTGGCACGTACACTCAGGTCTTGATGCTGATTTTGTATTGGCAAGAAAAGAAACTGGTTACATTAAGGGTACTAGACAACCTAACGTTGTTCTTGGAAGCCTCTATGATGATCTTATCCGACGTGACTTCACTGTTAACGCAATGGCTAGAGATATAAGTGGCAACATAGTAGATATGTTCCAGTGCCAAAAAGACTTGCAGAGTAAGATTCTAAGGACTCCTACAGACGCAGCGGTATCCTTTAATGATGATCCTTTGAGAATTTTAAGGGGTATGAGATTTAGTATTACTAAAAGTTTGGATTGGTCGGATGAAATGTGGAAAGCACTAGACTCTTTTGACTCTGAAAAAATGAAAGTAGTGTCTGTTGAGAGAATACGGGAAGAGTTGTTAAAATGTTTTAAATTCAACACAAGACAGACATTTGAATTTTTAAGGATAATCAGTCTTTCAAACTATCCTTTATACAGGGAAATTCTTCCCGAAAACATTTGGTTACAACCAACAATAAAAAATTAAAATGGGATTATTCACTACAGTTCATCATACTACCAATACCCCTAATACTGTAACTCCTTACGAGAAAACGGTTCACGAGCACAGGGCTCCGACAGACGAGTCTATAAAGAATTACGAAGAAATATTAGAAAAGTCGCAATCTAAAATATTAGGGTCTTTTAAGACAGATAACAACGTACTGTCTCTTCTGACTTTATACTTTTCAGATTTATCATTCTCTTCTATAGATTATCAAAATATCAAGTACTTTACTAAGTTTACTTTAAACAATAAAGAGTACAAATTTGAGTTTACCGTAGATTTTTTTGAAGCCCAAAGGTCTGGTAACGTAGAAGATTACATAGTAAGAAAAATAGTAGAGAAAATCTCTTTTAATATTACAAAAGAGTTACTAGAAGGCTTACAATTAAAAGACTTAGGTATAAAAGGACAGTTCGAGAACGCAAAACTTAACTTTTAATAAAAATTTAACATGAGTTATATAGTAGTTGATGTAGAATCTGACGGTAAGGTTCAAGGAGAAAACTCTATGGTTTGCTTTGGAGCAGTTCTTATAGATAAAGACAAAAATCTTGATAAGACTTTCTACTCTGGGCTTTTATCTCCTGTGGGCGGTAAGTTCGAAGAAGAGGCTTTATCTATAAGTGGTTTTACTAGAAAAGATATGTTGCTTTTAGGGACAGACCCTACTATCGCTATGTCTCGATTTAAAGACTGGATAGAAGAAAACTCCAAAGGTAAGACTGTTCTATTGTCCGATAATAACGGTTACGATGCTCCTTGGATTAATTGGTATTTCCATAAATATATAGGAGAGAATCCTTTTGGATGGAGCAGCAGGAGAATAGGAGACATGTTCGCAGGTTACATGAACGACCCTTTTTACAGTTGGAAAGCTCATAGAACTACCATACACGACCATAATCCTGTAAACGATGCCAAGGCCAATGCCGAAGCTTTGATATGGCTTCAAGAGCAAGGTTTTAAAATAAAGTTCAAATAATTTCATATTCGGCAATATTTTATTATATTTGCCAATACTTAACTAAATCATATAAAATGGCAGTACTTACAAGACAAAGAGATGGCCTTAAAAAAGAGGGGCGATTAGAATTTATAGAATGGGATAAAAACGACAGGGGTAAGGATATTCACACAAGTCCCGAAGTAGGTCGTTCCTGCGTAGTTAATCGAACTTCTATGACCTATGCTTGGCTTACCTCTCAAATAACCGAGGTAATATCCGACACTGAATTTAAAACAAAAAACTCACACTATAAAATAACTGAATAAATGAAGTACTCAGAACTTAAAGATGCAGACATTGAATATTTAAAGTATGTCTATTATGAAGACATGCAACATAAAGAGAAGATGTCTATACTTACTAAAAAATTCGGATGTTCCGAAAGAACTATCCGTAGGTGGTGGAAAGATAAATTGGAATTATCGGAGCATTTTTCTACTCTTCCTGTACAGTTGCAAAACGCTCAGGAAAGGCATATAAATAAAAATACCAACATACTTCTAGTTACCTCTGCTCAAAATAAGACAGGGATTAACAATAAGTTTTTAAATAACTTGGAGGCTTACAAAGCTTTCTTGGAATCTAAAGGTTTTAAACCTGAGATTGTAATAGCTCCCCAACGTTATCGTAACCCGACAAGCCCTACTGAAAAAGCTGGTCGTAAGTCGGAAATGTGGTGGGTCGATGAAGTGTTACCATATCTTCATTATGGAAAGATTCAATTCGGTGATGTAAAGGTATCTACGGACAGTCGTATTCGACCTACCGCTAAGGAGCCAATGACTAGTTACGAGGTGCTGGCAAAAGACAACAGTTTAGTGTTGCCACACTCTAAGATTCACTTTAAGACTCTTCCTAGGTTCAAGAACGATCCTTTAAGAGTTATGTGTACAACTGGTTACATATCTAACAAGAACTATAGTGACTCTAAAGCAGGTGAGACTGCGTGGGAACACCACTCTTACGGTTTCGTAATCATAGAGAAGAAGAAAGACGGTACTTGCCATATTCCCCGTAACGTTAAGGTTAAGAGCGATGGTTCTTTTATCGATATCATATATTCTGTAAAGGGCGATGAGGTAACTACTATAGACTCTACCGAGGGTATTGTTCTTGGAGACATTCACGCTTCCGAGGTAAACATGGATATCTTAGCCGAGACTATGGATCTTATGACTTTGTTGAAGCCTAAGAAGACTATCCTTCACGATTTGTTCGACGGTTCTACTGTGAATCCTCACGAGGTAAAGGATATGTACATCCAAAGAAAGAAGATTAAAGAGAACAAGTTTCTTATAGATCAGGAAATTGCTCACTCTTTTGATATTGTGGAGACGCTTCAAGCTTACACCGATGAGATTTTTGTATCTCTTTCTAATCACGATGTCTTTTTAGATAGGTTGATTAACGACGGTAACTGGAAACGTGATCTTCACAACAGTCACAATTACCTAAAGTATGCTTTTATCCAGCAAACCGAAGATATCGAAAAGTACGGTACTATATATGGATACTTGCTTAATCAACATTTTGATGGCAGTGTTAAGTATCTGAATTATGGAGACTCTTTGAAAATCGAAGGGTATGAGTGTGCACTTCACGGTGACAATGGTACTAATGGTTCAAGAGGTAGTTATAAGCAGTTCTCTCGTTTAAATACGAAGATGATACACGCTCACCAGCATAGCCCTGTATTGCACAACAACGTCACTTGTGTAGGAGTTACCTGTAACATCAGCCAGTACTATACTCGTAGAGGTCTCTCGTCTTGGGCTTACGCTCACAGCGCAGTTCACGGAAATGGTAAGAACCAATTACTAGTTTTTGGAGACGATTTGAAGATTTCAAGTCTAATTTAGTAATAATTTTTTGTTAAGAATTGAGCTCGGTCTTTGTAGACTGGGCTTTTTTTGTATATTTGTATCTCACATTGTAACTAAAACTGTAATTATGAATATTAAGAGTATTTTAGACGAAATATCGAACGAAAGCGGTAGTAACGCAAAAATGGAAATCCTTAAAAAGTATAAGGACAATAAACTTCTGGTAGATGTATTATATGCTGCATCCTCTCGTAGGGTTAAGTACTACATTAAGCAGATACCTACTTACATTTCTGACAGTGATAAGATGTCTCTAGAACAGTCTTTAAAAGAGTTGACCTATCTTTCGAACAGAGATTTTACGGGGCATGATGCTACAGAGTTTTTAGGTAACATCTTATCTAAGCTAACCGAAGAAGACGCTTATGTATTGGAGCGTATTATCGAAAAAGATTTGAAAATAGGCATGGGAACCACTAATATTAATAAAGTAATCCCTGGCTTAGTAGAAAAAACCCCTTATATGGGAGCTAAGCCTCACTCAGATAAACTTGTAGACAAGTTGTTCGAAATAGGGCCTGTTATATCTGACGTTAAAATGGATGGAAGGTACTGTAACGCTCTTATTCGGTCTGGAGAGGTTGACTTAGAGTCCCGTCAAGGCGAGATAACGCACGTAGGCAACGCTCTATTCTTAGAGGAATTATCTACCTTAGACGACTGCGTTCTTAATGGAGAGCTCACCGTTGAAGGTATGGACAGATACGAGGCTAACGGTGTTATCGCATCTGTTATAGATATAGAGAAAAAAAGAGAGTCTAGAACCTTAGCTGAGACACAAAAGAAAATTCTCGCTTTTTGTAAAAAACATGGACTTTACGAAGACATCTTAGATAGGATAGCATACACTGTATGGGATATAATTAGTATAGAAGATTACTTTAATAAAAAATCTTCTCAGGAGTACTCTTCTCGTAAGTTCGAACTGATTGGTATGTTAAGTCATGCAGGAGAAATTAAATTCAATAGGGTCAATCTAATTGAAAGCAAAATAGTAGAAAATAAAACTGAGGCTATACAGCATTTTAAAGAGGTTCTTGACCGTGGGCTTGAAGGTACTATTCTTAAATCAGCCGATGGATTCTGGAAAGACGGTAAGCCCACAACTCAGGTAAAGATGAAGTTGGAGATTAACTTAGATCTTAAAATAGTTGGATTTAACTACGGTTCTAAGGGAACTAAGAACGAGAATGTTATTTCTACTCTTCAAACAGAGTCTTCTTGTGGTCTTTTAAAGACTAACCCTGCTGGTATGGACGAGACTATGATGAAGTTCGTTACCGAAAACCAAGAGGAGCTTATGGGTACGATAGTTGAGATTCGCTGTTGTGGGCTTTCCACCGACAAGGAAGGAAACTGGGCAACGCTTCACCCCTCAGTAGTAAAACTAAGAGACGATAAGGACACTTTTGATTCTCTAGAGTCTGCTCAGGAAATAGAAAATATGTCAAAAAACTTATCATAATGAAAGAGGGACAACGACTATTTGTACTAGCCAATTTTGCATTCGACTACGATGATGATTTGTATGCTCATATATTTCAATTCGATATGATAGGCCAATTTTTTGAGAAACATGCTGGATTAACTGGATTTGTTTCTGACGAACAAGGAAACAGATTAGAAGATGATAGCGATTTGTCCGATTTGATAGATGAACTTTATGCGGGTTTTAATAGTAGAGATGTGCCTAGAGTCGTTAAAACTTATCTTTTAGTATATGAAATGTATGAGATATTGGCTGAGTACACATCTGAATTAGAAGGGGAGGCACTTTTGTTTAAAGATGATTTAGTAAGAGGTGAAATAAAAATGGTATGAGAAGAATAAAAGACATGTCAAACGTATCTTTAGATGAGATTTCCGCTAGGTTTTACTTAGCTTTTAAAGCTTTATCTAGGGACGATACAGAAACTCAGGATAGGGCTCATTTTATAGATATATTCGCTAATTACTTGTACCCTCCTGTATCAACGGATTACATTGATGGGGAGGTCAACGAACTAAGTCCTAGCATTATATTTATAAGCTCTATGTTAGAAGAGAACGCTAACCATAGAGACATAGTTTTTAAAGAGTTGGAAGATAACGAGGACTACGAACTTTTGAAGCTACTTATGAATCCTGTAGGTACGGAAGTAGAGTTAATAGTAGATAAT
This sequence comes from Endocladia muricata, assembly GCA_032356245.1. NCBI lineage: Eukaryota > Rhodophyta > Florideophyceae > Gigartinales > Endocladiaceae > Endocladia > Endocladia muricata. The sequence continues at coordinate 13,182 of JAUKWC010039399.1, forward strand.
TTACAGCCGAAACAAATAAAAGAAATTTTTAAGGAATATTAAAAAACCCTTAGAAATTAATCTAAGGGCTCAAAAACACAGGGAAAGTAAAGTTTGGAGTCTGGGTCAAACCGTAAAACAATACTTCATTCCAGACTAAAGTGTCATTGATATAATCGTATTTAAACAAATTAATA
>JAUKWC010039410.1:0-10869 GCA_032356245.1 Endocladia muricata
CGTCGAGCAGCGCCACGTCCGGAGAGTGGAAGAAACGCCGATCATTGGCGGCCGTGGCATCGGCCGCATCGCCGGTCGGGTTGCCCAGCATGGCGGCGAGTGAGAGGACCGGTGTGCTGCCCAGCATCGCGCCGTCCTCGGCGACCAGCTCCGGCAGATCGACACGCCACAGGTTGCCGCCGACATCCCCGACCAGCAACAGATCGGTGATGCCATCGAGTTCGGTATCGATGACGGCCACGTCCGCGGGGATCGAGCGCACCATCGCGGGGTTGTCGGCAACGCCCACATGGTGCAGCAGAGCGCCGGTGCGCGGCTCGATCAGGTAGATGGCACCCTGATCGCCATCGCCGCGTTCGGCGGGAGCCCGGTCACGGGCGTCGTTGATCGGATCGTAGCCGTTCGCGAACACCAGCGCAGCTTGCACGCTGACCCCCTCCTCATCGACCGGGATGCGCAGGCGTGCCCTCTGCATCGCCGACCAGCTCTGACCCATCGCTTCGAACCCGTCGCGACTGGCATCGATCGTCCAGGCCAGCGACGGGTTGTCCGGATCGGACACGTCGAGCGTGTAGTAGTGCCCGCCGCCACGCCGCATCCCGACGGTGATGAACGCCTGCTCGCCGTCGTCGACCACGCCGTTGCGATTCTCGTCACTGGTCCAGCTGGTCACCGGTCCGTCCAGCCCGTAGCGCATCGGACCCGGCACCGCCTTCAGGAAGGCGCCCGCGTTGGCGTACACCTCGAACGGCAGGAACGCGAACAGCTCGCGTCCGGTAGCGGTGTCGATCGCGTGCAGCATGCCCTCCTGCGTGCCGGCGAACACGACCGAGCGGCCGGCCGCATCGGACGAGGGATAGTCGATGATGGTGGGTGTGGTGTGGAAGGCGGCCCCCAGGTGGCGCCGCGCTTCATCGGTGACACTGTCACCGTCCGCATCGTAGGTGTCGTAGCCCTGCATCCAGCGAATCGCATCGTCTCGCTGCGCCACATCCACACCGAGATCGCCGGCCGCGATCGCCGCGGTGTCCGGGTGGAAGGGCACCAGCTCACGCGCTCCGTGCTGGCCGCCCACCGAGGCCGCCGGCCAGGTCAGAATGCGCCGTTGCAGCGGCAGTCGGCCGGCGGCACCGCCGATATCGACGATCGCCCCATCCGGGGATGCGGTCCAGAACGAGCGGGCGTCGGTCACGAATCGCCCGGTTTCCGGATCGATGGCCGCCCTGCCGTCGGCGTCGATCAGGCCGAATCCAGCGCCTTCCAAGGCCCCCAGTGTGTAGCGCTTGACGTTGCCCGACCATCCGGCCACCGAGCGGTCGGCGGCGAACAACCCCAGGTACACATCGTCGCGGTGCTCCGAACGGTTGAATTGAGATACGGACACGGACGGGGCGGTCAGCGCGAAGGAGGTATCGTCGCGGCTGCGGCCGATGTCGATCAGGGCGTCGGCCAGCGCTCCGGCCGAGTTCACGCTGAAGGCAAGTCCGCCCCCCTGCTCGGCGACGTGCTCCAGCAAGGTGGACTGGAACGAGAACCCGATCGTGTTGACGCGTACCGGTGCACGACCGGCGTCCCCCTCGATCAGCCAGTTCGCCAGCGAGCCGAGACAGCTCTGACCATCGGGCGAGTTCACGCAGTCCGACCCGCCGGTCAGCGTATCGACTCTGGCATCGGTATCGCTGGGACTTACCGTGGGGCTACCGTCGGTGACGAGCACGATCTGGTTGACCCGGCACTCGGAGGTCGGAGGGGCGGTGTAGACCGGCGTACCTTCGATCGCCTCTTCGATGCACGTCCGGGTACCCGGCTTGTCCGGGTCACAGTCGAGCGGCCTTGAGATCGTCCCGCCGGTCCACGAATCGGGATCGGACAGACGATGCTCGACGTTGCCTATGCCCTGCTCTCCCCTGAGGCGGCCATGCACCACCTCCCGACCGCTCATGTACTGCGCGGTCTCGTAGAACGCATCCAGCAGCGGCGTCTCACCGGTGGTGGGCAACGCCTGCAACTTCTCGATCAGGCGGTCTCGCGCGGTGCGCAGCGGCACATCCATCGCCGCCGCCCCGCGCACGCGCCGCGCGATCCTCAGCGATGGCCCGTCGGTCCCGGTGGCATGAGAGGTGGCGAACAACACCTGGGCGCCCCGGATATGGCGCATCAGCAGCACGATATCGTCGCCCCGCACCCAGCCCGGATCGTCGATGGCCTTCTGGATGAGGGCCGCCATGTCGATCGATGTGACCCGTTCCCCGTCGGAGAGCTGGCGGGTAAGCCAGTACACCTCGGGCTCGCCGTCGTTGCGGGCGAACAGATCGGTGTTCGCATTCAGCGGATCGGCCGCCGTGTCGCTGTCCACCCAGACCCGATACTCGGCATAGTGACGTGGCGAGCCGGTGCTGGTCAGTGTGAGCTCGGCCTCGGCGATCTCGTCATTCGGGCCCAGATTCACATCCTTGAACCGCAACCCGAGCATGGGCCGTCCACTATTGCCGGACCTCCACAGCTCCAGACCCGGCAGAGGCGGCTGATCCTCGAACTGAACCACGTCATCCACCGAAGCCAGTACCAGGGCATCCTGCGAAGGCTGTGCCGCGCAGGCGGTTGCCTCGCTGACGCCCGACGGCTGGTAGGTCAGGTGCAGCACCGGGGCGCGGTCGTCACCCCCCTCCTTGAACCAGAACGCCCGCTCACCGGTACCCTGGATGTGCAACGACAGTGCGTTGCCCGAGCACCAGTCGCCGCGCGACACGACCTGCTGCACCAATCCGGACAGATCCGGGGTGCGGTACCGCCCGCTGAAACTCCACGAGCTGTCGAAATTCCACGCGACGTGGTCGTCGATCATCGTCCGTGATGACAGCGCGTTGGCGTCTTGCGTGAAAGCAGGCGCGTGCCCGCTCTGCTCGGCACGAATTTCCATCTCCGCCTCGCCGACCCGGTACACACGGCCTTCAAGCTCCAGATGAGCGGAGGTGACGACGGCGCCCGGCGGCACCTTGAGCCGGTCGAAGCGGAAGCCGCTGATGAAGGCGGGCCGCCGCTTGTCGGGATCGTCGAAAAAGTACCTGACCAGCGGTTTGTGTCCGTTCTGGTTCCTGTTGAAACCCGCCAGAAAAACCGTATTGGTCTTGTCGACGGTGGCACCCGGTACGGGCTCGAGGACAAGCGTGGCGCCGTTGTCGGTGCCAGGACCGTTGTTGATCTGGAACAGGTCGGTCAGATCGGGACTGTACAGCCAGGGATTGGTGTCATCGCCCGCGGTCTCCCAGTCGGCCGGGCGCTCGATGTCCCAGTCGACATGGCCCGGCAACCTCGGCCGATCGGTCACGCCGGCTTCGACCTCGTTGCTGAACGGCGGTGCATCGGCTCGGCTATCCAGGGTGATGCGTGCCTTGGCCACACCCGCCCCCTCCCCTGCCGTCGGATCGAGGTACTCGTGGCCGAACCAGCCCATCTGCAGGAAGACTCGAGGATTGCTCGCGTCCGCCGGGATGGGAAAATTGCCGAAACGCAATCCGATGGCCGTGGTCTCGCCCGCCTCGTTGCGGAACGCCGTGAGCGCCTCGGCCTCGACCACACCCGATGTCGCCGTCTCCAGCACGGAGTCGCTCTCAGCGGCGACGGACCGATTGATATCTTCTCTGATACTGACGATCTCGCCGAGCTCTCCCAGAGCCGTCCTGTAGCTGGTCCCGCCCGAATCGACGTCCTCCTTGGCGTCATCGCTGCTACGCAGGATCGGCACTCGCAGCGTGATGGAATCGCACGTGGCGTCCGGGCAGAGATCCAGATCCAGATCTTCCGCGGCGGCGATGATGGCACCACCACGCTCCTGGCCGTTGAAGGCTGACAGCCCCGCGCGGACATTGCGTGCCGAACTCACGAAATCGACCAACGGGTTGATCAGGCGATCGCGCCGCCGACCTGACGTGAAACCGGCTTCCTCGATTTCCATGGACCCGGAGGTATCGACCATGAACATCAAGGTCGGCCGAAAATCCGCGTCCAGGGGCGGTAGGTAGACCTCCAGATCATCACCGATCGCGCTCAGCGGCAGCAGCAGGAGCGCGCACAGTGTGGCCGTGACCCCGGATACCGCGACGGGACGGAGGTGGGCGGACATGGAATCGGTCCCGTTCATGGCGCAGATTCACGGTGATGGATCGAGCGAAAGCTGCCCGGGGGAACGTTCAAGGAGCGAGAGGCACCAGTTGCGTTGCGCCCAGTACCACGGAGCGCCGGGCACCGAAACCGCTGGCGACCGCTTCGGCCTCCACCGCGAAGGCGCTGCGCGCGAACATTCGCAACGAGGAATTCGCGAGCGGCACCCGCCCTTCATGCCGGCCGATGACACTGACCTCGAACCGATCGTCGGCGCTCGTGACGGCAATGACGGTATCGCCGACGATCGGCAACATTCCAGGATCGGTCGCTCGCAACGCATCCAGTGCTGCGGTTTCGGCTGCGTGCAGATTGGCTCGGTCGACCTGGGTGTTGGTGATGGTCCGCGTTTCCGTGACGCCGACGCCCATCACGGTGAGACCCAGCAGCGTGGTGACCAGAACCATCAGCAAGGCCACCACCAGCACCACACCACGGTGCAAGCCTGGATCCGCCACGGACCTCACAGCCCGGACACCTGGTTGCGCGCACGCACCGCGGTGGTGCGTTCGAAGGTGCGCCGCATGCGACCGTCGTCCGGGAATCCGGGGGCCGCACCGGTTGCATCCGCCGTGGCGGTCAGGCCCGCGAGCACGTACACCGGCGCGGCGTCGCCCGGCGGCCGGTAAACGTCCTGGCTGAGCAGCAGACCCATGCGAATCCCCACGATCAGAGCCGGATCGAAGTCGGCCGCCTGAGCGCTCGTCTCGTACGCCTGCCCTGAATCGGCACGCTGTTGATAGCGCACCACCATCGCCTCGACGCCGCCGGCCAGTTCGGTCGGCGCATTGTCGAGATAGGGGTGCAGGTGCTCGAACAAGGCGCGAATCGGCTCGCCCTGCTCGCTCAGCCGACCCGTCTGACCGACGTAGTAGAGCGCGCGTCGGTAGGGAAACACGCGAGTGCCGGAGGGGTAATCCGGATGCACCGGGTACGAATGCAGCAGCGGCTTCACCGGGGTCAGCGTCGCGGTGCCATCGGTGTCGAACGAGACGCTGTCGACGTAGAACACCTCGGCACGGCTGCAGTCGCCGATCATCGCCATGGAACCGCGCGCCAGCCCGTACGGTGCGTTCGTCACGGCAATGGTGGAAGCCCCGGCCGCGCCCGGTTGCACCGCACCGCCCGGACCGATACCGCCCTCCAGCAGCAGTCCGGCGGAGCCTGCGACCGGTGCTGCGAACCCGCTGACGGGGAACTCGTAGCCGCCCGTTCCGTAGCCCTCGGGCGCGACCGGAGACCAGGCGCTGCCTGTGAACACATGGCCGTCGACCGGCTGCCAGGATGCCCGTTCCGAGGCCGGTTCCGACAAGCGCCCGGGCAACGCCGGTACCACCTGCACGGCGCCGGCACAGCCTGTGAAACCTGCCGATCTCACGCCTGTCGAGATCTCGTCGAGAGCGAACCGGGCGCGGCTTTGCAACTCCACCAACGCCAGACCGAGCTCCGCCGAGCGCGCGCTGCCGTGAAAGCTCATCGCGGCGATGCAGGTGACCAGCAACCCCAGCGTCATCGCGATCAACAGCTCGACCAGCGAGAACCCGCCCTTCGGCCGGACGAATCTCAAGGCCTGAAGCTCATCACCGCCGACCGGTCGGCCGGTTCGCCGTCGATCATGCCTCCCCAGCTCTGGGTCACCAGGTACAAGTCATCGGTGGTCATCGCTATGGTGCCGAAAGCGGCAGTTCCATCGACCAGGGGCGGTAGCGCGGGCAGGACCCCGGCGGTGTCCGGGGCGAGACGAGCGGTCCAGTAGGCGACATCCGACTGGGCGAGCTGCTGCGGCGTGCAAAGCGTCGTGCTGCACTGCGCAGCGACCGAATCGCGCGTGTCGGCACCGTTGTAGAAGCCATCGCGCAGCCCGTCGGGATTCCTGCGCATGCGGTCGATGGTGCTCTCGGCCAACATGCCGGCCTGGCCGATGAAGTGACTCTCCTGATTGGCCTGCAGGCTGCTGAGCTGCATGCGCGAGGAGGCGAGCAGGCCGATGGCCAGCAGCAACACGGCGAGCAGCACCTCGATCAGCCCTGCGCCGGCCTGCGCTCCGCCCGCCCTCTTCCCGCGATGTCTGTCGGTGGACGATTCCCCGATACGTTCCGCTTCAAACATAGATTGAGTGCGTGTTCTGCCGTGAACGATCCTCTCGCCGTTGCCCGTCTAGCGACCGCGCAGGTGGCGTACTGAAGCGAATACGCTGGCGGCCATGTCTTTCTAGCGCCCGCGCACGGTCTGCACGATGCGCCGCATGTCGGTCACCACGCGCGCTCGCGTCAGCGACAGTTCGCGTGCCACCTGGCCGATCGAATGGCCGCCGGCCATCAGGCGCAGCATCTTCTGCTCGCGCGCGCTCAGTTGTCGGCGCAAGGCTTCGGGCAGTTCCAGCCGATCGATGGTGAAGGCCGGCGCAGGTCGGCAATTCACACCCGCCACCAGTGCCTGCAGCGATTCGATCAGAACCAGCGGCGTTGTCGACTTGAGCAGCACCCCCAGTGCTCCGCAGGCCATCAGCGTGTCCACCACCGCATCTTCCTGCTCGTCCAGCACGCAGCCGATGCGTGCGTCGGGACAGCGTCCGGCTGCTTCCAGGTAGTGCAACTCCGCCGCGGCCGCATCGCGCGAGCCGATATCCAGTAGCAGCAGATCGGCTCGCTCCGGCGCCGTCGCCACCTCGAGCGGTCGTTCCAGCACGGCCAGCAGTCTCGAGAAGGTGCGGCGAAACATCGCCCGCTCGGAAAGGATCGCAGTGGTCGAGATGGGCGCGGACATCGGCGGCTGGTGGGTGGACATAGTGAACGGAGACGCATCGTAAGGCCTTGCGAGGCGGCCCGGCGACCGCAGTGACCGGCCCGCCCACCGGGCGACGCCTGCTCCGATGCTCGTCCCGACGCTTGCCTTCCGCATGTAACTGTAAATACAATCAGCGGGATACGAGCGGTTTCGCTCATCGACTCGACGTTCGCAGGAACCCGGAACACGCATGCAGGAACTGACCAAGCGGCAGCAGGAGATTCTCAGGATGATCCAGTCGCACATCGACCGTACGGGCTTTCCACCCACGCGGACCGACATCTGCAACCACTTCGGCTTTCGCTCGCCGACCGCCGCGGACGATCATCTGCGCGCGCTGGAGCGCAAGGGTGCGGTCGAGCTCATTCCCGGCACCTCGCGCGGCATCCGCATCCTCACCGAGTTCGACGATGACGGGCTGCCGCTGGTCGGCAAGGTGGCGGCCGGCGAGCCGATCGTCTCGGAGGGCAACGTGGAGGAGTACCTGCCGGTGGCTCCCGACCTGTTCTACCCGCACGCCGACTATCTGCTGCGTGTCAGCGGCATGAGCATGCGCGATATCGGCATCATCGATGGTGACCTGCTCGCGGTGCACGCCACCGAGCATGTGCAGAACAATCAGGTGGTGGTCGCCCGCGTCGATGACGAGGTCACGGTCAAGCGCTTTCGCCAGCGTGGCAACATCGTCACGTTGCTGCCCGAGAACAGCGAGTTCACCCCCATCCGCGTGGACCTCCGCCAGCAGTCCTTCTTCATAGAGGGGGTCTACGTAGGCATCCTGCGCCGCGATGCCTGACGACGCTCGGTCGGGACCCTCGACCGGTTCTCAACCACCGCGCCCGGGAACGCCTCACCGGTCAACGCTTTCGAGGAGGCGCCGCTAACGCTGACACCGGCCACGGTCGATCGATGGCTGCCCACCGACGGCGCCACGGCGGCGTCCCGCTCTTCCTCGTTCCCGACACCGACTCGCCACGATGCATTCGTCCCGTTTTCGCATCGATCGAACCAAGCTCATCATCGGCCTCGGCTTCATGGCCGTGTTCTCGTTGATGGTCGCCGTGACGTGGGTTTCGATGACCCGGCTGCAGTCGGTCAACGCGAACATGGCGACGTTGTTCGAATCGAACGACGCGAAGACCGCGCGCACCTTTCGCATGCGCGACCTGATCCGCCTGCGCTCGGCGGCGGCCGAGACGCTTGCCCGCGAGGTGGATCCGGCCGAGCGCGACCGGTTGCTCGAACACATCACGACGCGCACCACCGGATACCTGCAAACGCGCCACGCGCTGGGTGAAGTCGCGATACGTCCGCGCGAGCGCGCCGTGCTGCAGGATATCGACGCCGTGGAACAGCGCATCTCCCTGGCCTACCAGCAGGTCGGCGACATCGTGCGCACCACTCCGTTCGAGCACGAGACGCTCGCCGTGGCCCTGCAGGGGCTGCAGCTGCAGGAGCACGTGCTGCTCAACCATCTGAGCGATCTGGTCAAGCTGGAGCGCATCCTGTCTCACGAGGCGCTGGAGGCCAACCGCGCCGGCTATCGACGCACCGAGCAGATCCTGATCGTCATCGTCGCCTGCGCACTGGCGCTGTCGCTGCTGATCGGTGGCGCGGTCACCAACCGCGTGTCGCGCGCCAACGAGCGCATCGCGCACCTGGCCAATCACGATGATCTGACCGGTCTGCACAACCGCCGCTCGTTCGAGGAGCGGCTTCGCCACACGCTCGCCATCGCCGAGCGCAGCCACTCCGCCTTCGCCTTGCTGTATTTCGATCTCGATCGCTTCAAGATCGTCAACGATACCTGTGGCCACCCTGCGGGCGACGAATTGCTGCGCAACATCACGCGGCTCATCTCCGAGCGCCTGCGCCGAGGCGACCTGTTCGCCCGGGTCGGCGGCGACGAGTTCGCCGTCATCGCGCAGGGGCAGGACTTCGACGCCTTGCGGCAACTGGCAGAGGACCTGCGGGCCATCGTGTCCAACTACACCTTCACCTATGCCGAGCAGGACTTCCGGATCAGCCTGAGCATCGGCGTCGTGCCCCTGGAAGGCGGCCAGACCGATATCACCAGCGTTCTCACGGACGTGGACTCGGCCTGCTATGTGGCAAAGCAGTCCGGGCGCAACCGCGTCCATGTCACGACCGACAACGACGCCGATGTGGTGAAGTACCGCGACGACATCGCCGGCGTGCAGAACATCCGCCGGGCACTGGCCGAGGAGCGTCTGTCGCTGTTCTTCCAGCCCGTCTATTCGCTCGCCGACGAGCGACCGGTGATGACCCAATGCGAGATCCTGCTGCGCATCCGCAGCGAGAATGGCGAGCTGTTCTCGCCGGCGCGCTTCATCCCCATCGCGGAAAAGTACAACGTCATGTCCGAGGTCGATCGCTGGGTGCTCGCCCGGGTGGTCGACTGGCTGATGGAGCACCAGCACGATCTGCATGTACCGCAACTGCTGATCAACCTGTCGGGGCTGTCCTTCATCGACGACGACTTCAACGAATTCATCGTCGAGCAGGTCGGGCAGCGCGGTGTCGATCCGACCCGCATCGCTTTCGAGATCACCGAGACAGCGGCGGTGAACAACATCGAACGTGCCCGTGAATTCGTCGAACGCATTCGCGGGCTGGGCTGCCAGCTGGTGCTGGACGACTTCGGTTTCGGGCTATCGACCTTCGCCTGCCTGAAGCAACTGCCGATCGACTATCTGAAGATCGAGGGCGCACTGGTCAATGGTATGGCCGACGATGCGGTCGATCGGGCGATGGTGCAGGCCATACACGACATCGGCCACACGATCGGCGCGTGCACCATCGCAGAATTCGTCGAGGACGACCGCACCCTGGCGCTGCTGCGCGACATGGGCGTCGACTTCGCCCAGGGCTACGGCCTGCGCGTGCCGGCCCCGCTCGAAGAGCTTGCAGCGGAGCTCGATCCACCGGCGCTGCTCAAGGTCGGCTGAAGAACATCGGCGCGCACCGCGAGAACATCGTCGCTCAGGCATTGACCGATGTGGCGAACCCTGCGGCACGCTCGGCATCGGTCGGTTCACGAACCGCCACGATGGTGATCTCGAAATACAGTACCTGCCCTGCCAGCGGATGGTTGGCATCGATGCGCACGCTCTCATCACCGATCTCGACCACGGTGACGAGTCGACCCGCCTGATCCTGCTCGCCGACCACTCGCAAGCGCATGCCCTCGATCAGCGGCGCAGTACCGATATGCTTGCGCACCGTCGCCATCGGCCATTCCTGGAACAACGTCTCGTCGGGGTAGCCGTAGCCATCCTCGGGATAGATGGTGACCTGCAAGGCCTCCGCGGCGCGTCTGCCGGTCAATTCCCGCTCCAGCGCGGGCAGCAGGGCGTTGGTGTTGTGCATGTAGACCAGCGGCAGGTCGCCCTGCGAGCCGTCGATCAGCTCCCCGAATCCGTTGCACAGCCGGTAGTGCATGGCCACCACGCGGTCATCATCGATCAGCAGTGCCGGATCACTCATGCGATGTCTCCTGCTCGACGCGCCGCCGCGTCGCCAGGCCGCTCAGAAAACGCCGCAGCACCTGGTCGCCCAGCCCGCGAAAATTGCGCGCGTCCGGGCGCCGCAGAAACGAGCCGATCACACTGTCCGACACCTCGCCACCGCCCTCGCGAATGCAAGCGGCGATATCGTCGCTGCGCATCGACAGGGCGGTCTTCACCCGCTTGAGCACGGTGTTGTTGTCGCAGGCCAGCCGCATGGCCTGCTCGTCCGACGCAACGGCCGCCATCGTATCGGGTGGCCCTCGGTGATCGAGCACCAGTCCGGACAGCAGCGCACCGAGCGCTGCGTCCGGACACGCCACCGCCTGTTCGTCTTCGCTGCGCAGCCGGAACCGCGACATGGCCTCGGCCGACACCGTTTCGCCGCCCAGAC
>JAUKWC010039421.1:0-13356 GCA_032356245.1 Endocladia muricata
GTGGCTTTCGTAATCCCTGGGAGTCGGGGGGAAGGGAGGGGGGGATGCGGGGGAGAGGAGGGTCGGGGTCGCGAACCTTTTTTCACAAGGTGGCCAAGGATCGAAGGGTGCCGGATGAGCAGTTGGCGACAATGCTCTTGCTGGCGCAACGGGCGAGGTTTGAAGAGGCGCGCGAGGCGGTGCAGAAGGACAAGTATGCGTTGGCAAGTGTGTGGGTGGGGCATAGTACGTTTGTGATGTGTGCGCGCGGGTTGACGGTGATGACGGATCCGGTGTGGAGTGGGCGGCTGGGGCCGCTGGGGCCGAAGCGATTGGTGCCGGCGGCGTGTGAGGTGGATGAGTTGCCGGAGCGGGTGGATGTAGTGGTGTTGTCGAGTGCCGGGTATGACCATTTTGACAAGGCGGCGGTTGCGGCGATGGGCGACAGGGTTGGGCTGTGGTTGGTACCGTTGGGGGTCAAGGCGTTGTTGGTGGCCGTGGGTGTGGCGCCGGACAAGGTGGTGCAGTTGGATTGGTGGGACGAGTATTGTGTGGGCGGGTCGCTATTTGTGTGCACGCCGGCTCAGCATTATAGTTTACGCGATGAGGTCTTGTGGTGTTCCTGGTTGATCCATGCGCCACATCACCGTCTCTTCTACTGCGGGGCGACGGGGTATCGCGCTGTGCAGAGGGACCTTGAGGACAGTGACTCATATGAGCATCGTATGCGGTTTGGGGGGCCGTTTTGTCCCGTGTTTCGTGAGATCAGTCGCAAGTATGGCTCTGTGGATACGGCATTTTTGCCGATTGGTGGGTTTAAACCGCGCGTGTTGATGTCGGGTGTACAAGGGGATGCTCTGGATATGTTGGCGGTGCATCGCGATTTGAGGGCGAGACGGACGGTAGTGCATCGGTGGGGGACGTTTGCGTGCAATGATGAAGGAATGCTGGATGCGGTGAGGACGCTCGAGGCCGCGCTTTTGAATAGTCCGGTGGCGGAGCACGAGGTGGCCTACTTGCGGCACGGCGGGCTGCATGTAACGTAGAACAGCGGAGATGTCTGGAAGCTGCGATGAATACTAAATTAACGTTGCGTTCGTAGAAAAAGATAAGGGTTACTAACGGCGGCACTTTCGTGCATCCTTCAGCAGCGACAAGCGCTTCATCCATCAACTCGCCATCCTCTCGAAATCTGTACAACTTTATTCTTTCTCAGAGGTATTGGACTGTGCTTCACTGCCGCGCCTGTTCTTCATCCGCCTTCTTTTTCCACGCAGGCACAGGCTTTGATCCTCTCCAGTCAGGCATAGATCCATTTTCGCGTCCACGACCTCCTCCCGTCGGTCGGCCACGCTCCGGAGGTCCTCGCTGTGGTGGTTCGCGGGGAGGCGGCCCTCGAATAGGAGCCCCACGACCAACTAGACCGTGTGGTGATCCTCCGTGCGGGGGAATCCCCGATGGCGGTCCCCGCGCAAGGCCAAAGGGTGGCTGATTAAGCATTGGTGCACCTCGCCCGCTTCCTCGAGTAGAATCATCACGGTGTCTGTATGGCGATGGTGGCGCATGAGACCCATTGTAGGCGCCATTCGGCACTTGAGGAGGCGGGGGCTCGTCATTATGTAGCGTTGCTTTTGACCATTCGTCTGCACTGATGTGCTCGCGATTACCGCTTGCGTACAGCGGTTGCGGAGGAGGGTCATCCGGAACTGCCCTGTACGGGTCTGGGGTATTGGGCCACGCTCGTGGCGGCTGTGGCACGGCAGGTGGTTGGGTAACCTTTGTATGAGCACCTCCACCAAATGGAGACCCTGCGGCACGGAACGGCGACTGCACGCCGCGATACGGCGAAGCGGCACCTCTGAATGGCGACGCCGCAGCAGCAAATGTGGATTGAAAAGGCGACGCACCAAATGGAGATGCTCCTGCCGGTTCCTTGACGACTGGCCGCGGCGCTGCCTGGCCTTTCCGCATGTTCTTTTTGAACCACGCGAAGAGCACGTCCATACTCTTGTGAAGAACGGATCGAAGTCGATACCCGTTTGGAACGACCTTTATCATTTCCTTGTTTATAGTCCGTGTGCCGGGAATAAAAACGAGGACGAGACTTGTCGGGCTTTTATCGGACAACCCAAAATAGTATGGTATAGCACCTTTCTGTCTCTTCTTTTCTTCGACAACAATCTCTTCCAGATCAGGTTCTGAACCTCGCCGAAACTTGCGATGCTCAAGACTCTCCGACAAATTTGAGATGATTGGCCTCAAGTACTCATCCAGCACTTGGTCAATATCTTCAAAAATGTCGCTGTCCACCTTCAATCGAGTCGGAACATCTGGGTTCTCTGGATCGTGTTCAAGCTGGCAATCTTTGTGAAATACGCCCTTCGCCAGGCCATCCGACGCTTCGGCGGGATGGGCATCAAACTTGCACGAAAAAATTATGCCATCAGGGTTGTATTGACTTGGACGAATGATAATATCACCTGGTAGCATGTGACGCAATTGACTAATGGCGTCACTTCCAGTAACTTCACGAAACGCCGTGTGAGATACTACCGGCCTAGCCTTACGACGAAGGCTTTGGATCGTTTGCTTCATGCTGGCACTCAGGCGAGAACTCTGAGCATCCGCGGCCCTCGAGCCGAGCAGATATGCACCGCCTGCTTCTGGAAGACGTAGCTGCGGGTATGGACGATAGGCCGGATCGTTTTTGTCAACAAGAGATAAGTACCCTGTAATTCTCTCTGGGTCCTCGATAATGCTTGTTCTCGAAGTAAGAATGGCTTCAAATTTCTCATAATCAAAGTCTAGTATCCTGCAAGATAAAGAGCTTCCGTCAGGGACTAATTGCTTGATTGCTGAGTCGTCCAACTCGTCATCCGCAAACCGGGCACTCGGGATGAATCCCCTAACGTCAAAGGGAAGCACACAGGACACGCCGACGACGTTGCGAAGTGCAGTAGGATCGGGAGTGCGTTTTTCTCGTACCCTGCAGCTGGTTGCAATTGTTGCAGATCCTACCCGCATCATTAAGGGATCCGCACCAGTTACTAGATAAAACAAAGCACGCGGTTCAGGAGACACTAGTGCTCGACGGTAGTCTTTGAACGGCCCTCGAAATTCACTTGCGATGAGCTTCACGGTTTCGAAAAGACTACCTCTCCGAAGTTTTTCCAGCTCTTCCGCATACTTATCTAGATCTAGCCTTTCGAGACCAGATGGATCATCCAGAACAGCGGTCGTCATACGCATAGACTTCAAAAACTCTTCTGAATCATCAATATCAATGCGAAGCTTTCCATCTGTATCACAGAATGCCTCTTCAGCAATCTTGATTGCAATTCTGTAATGCTCCGGGTGAATGCGAGAATCATCCATCGGATCGAACATGTCAGTGATGTCATCATCTCGTCGACGACCGCGCGACTTGCGACCAAGCTTCGACCTTCGCTCTTCGATTGCGCGAGTAGTGCTTCCTCCGACATGTAAATCGGGGTCTCTTACTCTAAGGAATGCAGCCACTGATATAAACACTGTGCGGCCCAAGTAATTCTCCATCCATAAGTGCTTTCGGGATGGTAGCCCTTTGTCTTCCTCGCTCAAAGAGACTTCAAGAGCGTCTAGAAGAGCGTTTGCTTTATGCATACCGAGACCTCCAACAAATGCCAGTAAGGACCGTGTATGTGGAAGTCGAAGCATGCGATTAATATCAACCCCATTGACACAAACTGCTCGGAACAAAGCTCTCTGTAGCGCAGCAACACGATCTGCAGGTTTTGAAAAGTAGTGATACGGATGAGTCTGAAAGTTGACCGCAGCGTCATGTTCTTGGCCAATCGCAGAGTAGACCCACAACGGTTCTTGAGCGAGCCGACCCAAAGCAATAGTTCGCTTTTCGAGTAGAGTCATTGCATCTACCGAAAGCCCGACTGTTGACCAGTTGGTTTTCGCGTAGACTTTCGCTGGAAGATCATCTTCTAGTACAACATATGTTGACAGCAAGTACCGAGCAGCTTTGCGTGCTTCTTGCTCCTCTCGCCCCTCCCTCGCGTTCACCTTCGCCTCCATGTATGCCTTTCGGATGGATTCTATTTTTGACTCAACGAGCATTAACGGTTTCCTCACTTTGTCCGGCTCACTGTCATCCGTAATCATATCAGTGATGACGTCCATGATGTCCGTGTGAAACCGTATGGCTGTACGACCACCACTTCCAATACCAATCACAATCATCTGCGCTCTCGAATCCCCGACAAATGCTCTCAGTTGTGCTTTTACGTCTTCCGGTAGAACAGAATGCGGCGAATTTGGGTGCACGGGTCTGCGCAGCCAGCCTGCAAACAATTCGTATCCAGTTTGGTACTCTCCATTCTCGTCCAGTTCGACGAATGTGATACGTTCGCGAGCCATCCTTCTTTCGCCTCCAGTGTGTCCATTATTCCTTGCTTCCTCAAAGTCTTTAGAAGTTTGCAAAGGGTCGGGTTCTTCGTCATCCTCAGAAGTTATTGAGATTGCCAAGACACGAGGACATCCGTCTTCAGAACGATTTGGACGACCAGAACCCAGCAGAAAGCGGCGCGAATGTGCTTGACAGAGGCGGTTTCGAAGTACCATATATGTGTCATTCGTCAGGTCTTGCTTAATTTCATCCCGCATTCGAGTGATAAGAGACGTGCGAACCTCATCTACGACTTTGTTTCTTTCCTCGCCCCACCTCTCGACAAGCATTGACGTTACACCTTGTACAGCGAAAGCCCACTTTAGCAGAGTCTCAAATTGCGTGATTTGTTCTTGCTGCAGCACGATCTCCATCCTGGTAAAGCCCATCTCTACAGCACGCAATACAAGAGCGAAATCCATTGTGTTGCCAAACGATTCTAAAGTTCTGTCACCCATACTAGTTACAAATCTGAGCGGATGTGTTTCATCCACTTGAGCAATGCCTTGCTGTGTTGGTGCTGTGGTTATCGTTACGGTCCCCGGCTTGCGTAATATCAATCGGGCTGTGTTTAGCACAACAATCTCGGAAACAATCTCTGTCACAAGAATAAACCGAGCAGCATTCAGCACCCGGCCTGCCATTTTTTCTTCTGGTGCTCCAGAACGCTCGGCCGATTCTCCAATCCGTTCAGCAAATATTCTTGCAACTTCAATTGGTTCGTCGTCCGGATCTAATGGAGCATGCAACTGCATACCTGAGCCGTATTCTAGACCTCCACGAAAATTCTCCGCAAATTGATGAGCACTGAGACCAAACTCCCCTGCCAACGCCCGATAACCCCGCCTGCAATAGTCCGAGTATCGACGTCTCCTTCTTGACGGTCTTTTGGAATGCTGCTCATCATCATCATCATCATCGAGATAGTCCGATATGGAATTCTTGTTCTTCTTGAGTGCCTCAGCCAACTCAATTGCCACCCGAAGATACTGATCCCCATCTTTCAATTGACGTTCGTCATCACAGGTCCGCGCAATCGATTGCACTTCTTCAATAACAAGTTGAGGAACGCCCTTCCCGGCGGCTTCCTTTGCAGCTTCGACCAGATCTAGTCTCGCTTTCAACATTATGCCATATCGTTTGTCAAGATCCACTATGAGCCACAGAATAAACCAGTCTCCAAAGCCATCGTCGTAACCGCGCGGAACACCGCGCAAATGGTCGAACGAGATGCCTGGTCGAAAATCGTCGTAATGATATGAGTTAAATCCGCGAGGGGGATTCATCGCCTTCTCGAGCATTAATTCGTCGACTCCGTGCTCAGGTTCTGCGCGGGTGACCTCTCCGGCAGGTCGGATCAGAAATGGCATTATGTAGTCCTTGCGATACATTG
The DNA here is from genome assembly GCA_032356245.1 of Endocladia muricata. Taxonomy (NCBI): domain Eukaryota; phylum Rhodophyta; class Florideophyceae; order Gigartinales; family Endocladiaceae; genus Endocladia; species Endocladia muricata. The sequence continues at coordinate 5,808 of JAUKWC010039421.1, forward strand.
CAATAAACGGCACATCCAATTTGTCAATGTGGATGTAGGAGAGCACAACAATGATTTTGTTAATCACCGATTCAGGCCTATATATTCTGTGATCCTGGAAATAAGGATGATTCTGAAACCCGTGCCTGTAGATCCATACGCCCTCTTCCTTCAGTTGAGCCTCCGTCCTCGCTTGGTAGTCAGGCCCAAAATGATATTGGAGCTGTTCAGGTACATCGAGATCAACTATCTGCTTTGCACGTGCCGCATCGTCGGATGGTGCCCTGAGCTGCATGGCGATAGTCTCTTCCTCAACCTGAGGCCCCTCGCGAGGCATGTTGTCGTCACCGAGTTCATCAGCACCTCCTACTCGAATCGCTCGCAACGGACGGTCCTCCTCTATGCCTTCCTCCGTGTAGTCCGCATCGTCGGGATCCTCGTCGCCCTGCTCACCTTTCTCAAAAAGCTTTTCGACACCGCTATATTGTATCATTTCTTCAGCGTCACCAAAGATGTTACGAGCTTGGCGGACCGCATCAGAACTTACCAGTCCGACACGCTCAGCTGCTCTCCGACGTCTTCCATGCCCTCCGTCGTCGATAAAATCGTCAAGATCGTCATCGTAGTCCACTGGCTCGTCAGCACGACGTCGGCGTTCCTCGTACTGATCTTCATCTTCATCGTCCCCATAATCCCGCAACCCTTCATCCAAGGGAGCATTATCCTCATCATCAGAGGCACCTTTCTTGAGACGCTTTAGCTTCTTCTTCCTATCAATACGGACACCTCCTTCTTCCAGGAGCTGTAGATCCCCCTCAGCAAGCTCAGGCGAGTCCTCTCGGTAGCGGCGACGCTTTTTCTTCTTCTTTTTAATTCGACTGATGTCCGGATGCTCGTCGTCGCTCAAGTGTACTCGCGGTCGATCGGTATTCTCGTCATCGTCACCCTCATCGTCTACGATAAAGTCGTCCTGCTCGTATGCGTCCTCATCCTCCTCTTCCTCGCTGGAATCCTCAAATCTATTCTCGGCTTCCTCATGCTCAGCCTCATCTTCAAAGACGCCCCCTTCGTGGTCGGACATATCAAGCAAGGCAGGGCTAGAAATGCACTGGCCTGTGGAAGGCGTTCGGCATGTAAACCTGAGTCGTTTCTCGGTCAGCGCGAATCAGCGCCACTCACAACTGCAAAAGCGAAGGCGTCAGCCGAAAGGGCGCATCTAAGCAACTTCGGTTTACGTCCGCCCGAAGACGAGACTCTTTACGTTCAAAAGCCACTACTGAAAAAGAGCGGAAGTCGTAGTCATGCCTATGAGAGGCTTAAGAAAATTTTAGTTGAAATATTTGGAGATCAAGCCTTCTTGTATTATCCTCAACAATTGGAATTGGAACCAAATCCGAACAATTATCTTTCGAGCAGAGTAATGCAACAGTATCCCTTCGGGTGCGCATGATGGTAGTTTTACCAGTGGTCCTTGAAAAACCCGGCCTTCAGCTGTCCAGCATGCGCATACACGTCATGAACCTATAATCACATCTCCTCTCATTGGAACGCATTCTCATGTGCGCCATGCCATGTGCCCCACAAAGCTCGCCTACCTCGTCTACATGCAAGAGGTCGTCAAGATCAAGGAAGTGATGCCCGTTGCCTGTGATTTCTTTTCTCGCCATTGGCAACTCCTTTACTGCATCTACACTGACATACAGTTTTGTGCTCATTAGAGTCATCTCATATCGTTCTATACTCTTTAGTGTCAGAGTCTGCTCGACAAACTGGATGTCAACCCGGTGCGCAAGCTATGTTTTCGAACAATTTCACGATACCTCATGCATTCAGCAGATGACCTTGCAAAGCACCTAGAGCCATGCTCTGGCAGATTCTGCGTAGAGCTATCGGAAACGAATCTGCAGAGGGGCACTGCAGCATGTTTGGCTTGATATACTACTTTTACAAGACCAAATAATGTGATTAATCGGTAAATTAAACGATTTGGAAGCTAGAGACTTTGTGTGATTTAAGAGACGCCCAATGTTTCTACAGAAGCATAGAAACAGATGCAAAACAGACACAAACCATTTGTTTGGGAAGTTATACTCCTATTAAAGATTTCGTTGCACGCGAAAGAAAAGCATCCCCGTTGTCGCGGATGTATATGTGTCTGTGATATCATCTCAAGTCCCTTGTATCTACAAGTTGGTGTGAAAGTTGATGTTGGTATATAAAAGTGACGACTTGTTTGTCCAGAATTGGTCCTTAAAAGACTGGATAGCCGTAATATCCCGGAATGACATGCGGCACGGGCGGAGGAGCAGCGATGAGTCCAAAATACCCCACACCAATGGGAACAGCATAATATGGATGGTAGGCTGCGGGTGGAGATACAAAATTAAACGGTACATACGGATCCACAAACATCGGATTGTCGCAAGGGGGCATGTGGTACATTTCTGGTATCATTGGGAGAGGACACATCGGAGGCGGAGCAGTATAGGCCTCCATTTTTCTTCCTTCAGTATTCATGAGCTTCTTCGCCGGAGAAGGAGAACCAGGAGGTGTACCCATATCTGAGGTCAATGGCGATGTACTGAGCGGGATGAATGGTGCGATGAACTTTTCCTTGCGGCTGTATCGTTTGCTTCGACAAACCTGCAGAACAATACTGACTCTACCTGGAGTCTTCTCTTCCAACGCGAAGATTTCACGAAGATGTTCTGAGGTCGTTACTGTTATCTTACGCTGCTCAATCGCATCCCAAGATGGAGTCAGCTCTTTCTCACGTTCCGGATCCAAAAGAACAATGTGTAAAGAAGCTGTCCACTCCGGGAAGAACACATCCGTCTCGCTATCACCAAGCGAGCTCATCTGCAGAAGCTTCCTTACATCGTCTAACGACGGCTCTTGCGAAAGACACAACAATGGCAGTGATTCCTTCTCGATTGTTCGTTGTAGAGTTTGGACAAACACTCTCAAATGCTGAAAAGTACGCATAGCGAGATGGAAAGAATGCAACCCTGATAAATGCCAGCGTCGTAAGATTGATGCAATTGGTACCAACAAACCAAGAATTGCAAAGGTGAGGGAATGAGAGCTTTTGTACTTCTGCAGATGACACCTGAAAGTAGTGCAAAGACAACTAAAGCCTGATCCTTTTCTGCAGTACCTTCAGAAATGCAAGCAGAATGATGTGATCTTGACTTTTGTTGAATGGAGAGTAAGGGTCAATTACAAATGCTTGAACTCTGCAGTTTCGTAGGGACGAGTGGATGTCTTGACAATGGGAAGGAGTCGGATCACACGATTCCCGTGACTGCGTTTGAGATGAAAAGGTGTACAGAAGTCCGAAGACGCTGGAAAACTCGTGAGCAAGCTACCAGTGGAAATGGCAGACTTATGACCAAGAGAGAGGGGGGTACGGGCTGCGGAAGTATTGAAATATTGTTTGAGACTTGAGCGCTTTGAGGGCATAGGACTGCCCCTATTTGTCACATGCGCATTTATATATGGAACATAGCGAACCCTCCCTCCGATGTATTCACTATAGATCCATTGGCTCTCCAGCCAGTACTCTAGGAACAACGCAAAGGACAATAAACTACTTCTTGCATGGAACGTTTCGGGCATTATTGAGTGATCTTGAAAACTCCATCCAGCCCGGGTCGGCTCAACACTGGAACGGCTCAACTCGCTCTCTTCGCCATATTGGCTAATTTTAACTCTCCTCCCCTCTACGATACACGTCTACTGCTCATCCACGCTGCTTGGATGTGCGAAAGTCGGCTATCTCTACTTGTCCACATTCATTCCTCTACCCAGGGCGTGAAGACGGTCTTTGGACTTTGGCCATCCCACGTGTAGAAAGACGGCACAGTGCGAGAGTGCAGCGCGTTGTGCACTGACAATGGCCGCGGTGTACAATGAAATAGACAAGTAGGATGCAGAGAGGCTCGTTCCGCTGCCACCATTGCTAAAAGTTACAAATCTATTTTTCGGACGCGAGCCAAGTGCCAACGTTTGATAGTTGTATCGCATCGGTGGAGAGATTGTAACAAAAGGAGCCTCGGTGGGATCTTAAACGGGGGTTTGCAAGTGGAGAGGGGGACGCTTCCTCTCATGAGATGTCAACGCAGTGGTATAATGTTTTTGTGCAGCCAGAATTATAAACGCCTTAATGACCCAACTGTTACCGATATGCTATCACTTTCTGGTGAGATTCGCCAATCAAGACCCAAGTACCAAGGGCGAATTTTGTGTAGATGTGGTGAAAAGAACAGGTGAGACTTCTGCTCAAGCGCCAGTGCTGGAGTTGTACAAAACTTCAGGTGAGAACAACATTGGCAATTACACTTCGGGTACAGCTGTCGCATGCGTTTCATACAGAGGCTGCGTATCGGCACATCGGGTGTTTGTGAATTATGATACATGCTCAAAACGTATCGCTAATCAACATCGCAAAAAACAATGAGATCAAACCAACACCCCAACGCCTCCGCTACAGTACTGCATACACAGAATACAATTGCACGTAAGATACCATTCCATCCTTATGCATGATATTTAACTGGCGGAACCCTCGTTCTCTTTCGTAGGCGTTCCACTCCGTTGATCAGAGTACTGTTGTGTACAGGTTAGTACTACTCCCGCGACTCTCGAGTATCCTTTTTTTCAGGTACTCGCTTATTTTCAGAGGTATTGTTTGTTGTGTGGTGGTCATTCCTCCCCACTCGTTTTTGTGCTTTCTGTGATGGTACATCCCCTACAACAATTCTTCAGTCGCGTTTCTGCTGGACGCATCTAAAGTCGGCGCACTTTCTCTGTAAAATACTCATATCAAGCGGCATAATTTAGTGCGCTTGCGCTGCCCAGACTGCAACAAAGGTCATATTTCATATTCAGTCTCAGTATTGCCTGAAGGTTTCACATGTGCGCAAAATTCAGATCATTCTATGATGCGCCAGCGGCAGGATTGCGCCAATTGCTGATTGCAATACACGTGGTTGTGAATTTCCACCATTCAGTGCACACGTCGCCTTGGGCTTTACACCACAACACCAAATGCAGAGACATGACCTGCTAATTCGGGCGTGCCCCTGACCGCCACGAAGCTTATCATCAATGACCACTCCTTCCGCCCCGTCTATGACTCCCCCTGGCACCTGCTCCCCCCACCCGGCCAGAAGTAAGACACCTTTGTCGTAGGGCACATTTGTCGTACGCAAACTTGTTTCCTGCCTGTAGAAGCATTCCCTCCGCATCCACTATGCCCACTCGCTGTGTGCGGCAGCGCTCGACATGGGTACCATGTCTGGCCTTCCTCCGCGTCCTGTTACCAACCTGCGCCCCCCTGCTCGTTGGCCTCGCAAGGCAGCACGACGACTAGTGCGCGACGCCACTGTCGCTGCAGTTATCTTCGCAGCTCTACTGTGCCTTGTCCGGCTGCACCATGCCACGCCAGACGTTTTGCGCTATGAGACGCTGTGGCCGATCGTGTTGCCGCGCCAGGGGCTCGCAGAGTTGCGTGATATCCCGCGAAACCTTTATTATATGAATGCGGAGGATGTATTGTACTGCTACATTCCAAAGAACGCGTGCTCAAGGTTCAAGCCACTTCTGCGCAAGCGGGAAGGCTTTCTGGACTGGGCTGACCCCTCTATGGTGCATGGGAAAAAGAATGGGCTGCAGCGACTCATGTGGCTGTCAAAAGACGTTGCAATGAAGAGATTGAAGAATGAGGGTGCGAAAAAGTTTGTTGTATTGAGAGATCCGTTTTCAAGGTTGGTATCGGCGTACCAGAATAAAATTGCTACGCCGTGGCCTGATCAACGAGACGACTTTTGGAATAAGCACTTGCGAAAGGAGTGTCCTGAAATAGTGAGTGCGAAGGCAATGCCTAGGGAGGGACCGCTGATGTCGATGGAGGAGTTTCTAACTTGTTTGCTAGCTACGGACGCTAGGGAACCGAGCAATGAACATTGGAGGCCACAAGCGGAACTATGTGCACTCGATCATATAAAGTATGACCGGTATCTACACCTGGAGACACTAGCGGATGATGCTGATGAACTGCTGGAGTATTTAGGGTGGAACGAGAATGCGACAGCTTTCCGTATGCAGAGGGACCCAGTATACTCTGAGGAACTGGCAGATTATTTTTCCAAGAACGCGCTCGGCTTGGCCTTGAAGTATTATAGGCAAGACTTTGAGGTACTAGGATACCCAAAGGCCCCGAGCGGAAAGATTGATTTCTATTCCGTGTTTGACGGTACAAACTACCAACCCGGGTTTATTCCGCCTGTGGACTTCCAACCACCTGTACCAGAGGACACTACTGATGCTGACCTACACAATACGGCTCATTCGCAGTAATAGCACCCACAGGTGAGAGGGTCTGTAAAGTAACACGAGCTATCTCACGCATTGCTCCTCATTCAACAGTTCCTGCGCTGTGCACACTCATGGCGCTAACCCCAAATAGAAATTCTGTGCATCTACCTCTCTATCCATGTGCAAAACTGTCCTACTGCTCTTCCACCGAATCCTGCGCCGTGCCTTCAAATCGTTGATCCCCCTCTGCTATAATTCGAGCATGCGCACCAGCGGATCTTTCCGGTTTCCCAGCATATTTTCTAGATGCTCTGGAGGTTGAAACCCCTCTTGCAAGTGCACATCCGCAAGTCGCGCCAGAGTGTTCCCCATCAATGCCTCCACTTTCAAATCCAAAATGGCATCCGCGCGCGTCGGTCCAAAATTGACACACGCCAGATATGCGCCCTTTTCCTTTGCCGCCTTTGCCAACCGAAATGCCGACCATGGGTTGACCGTGCTCCCGACGATCAACATCGCGTCACTTGCATCTGCAATCCGTGCAGCCTCCTCCGACACTGCCTTCGGTACATACCCCCCATGAAACACCACGCTCGGCATCAACTGATCCTCTCCACAATGCACGCACACCGGCACCCGGAACCGTCCCACAAGTTCTCCATCCAGATCTGCATCCCCATCCGGACGAAACTCATACGTCCCCAGCTCCTTTGCCCACTCGGAATTCAACCCAATCAGCCTCTCCTGAAACGGCTCCCGCGCCTCCTCACCCGCACATGCCCGACAATACAGCCCGTGAATACTGCCGTGCAGCTCGACCACACGTGCCTCCGGGACTCGCGCACGCTGCAGCAGCCCGTCGACGTTTTGTGTGACGTGACGCGCAAAGCGGTCCGGGACGCGCGCATGCAAGGCGGCGAGGGCGTGGTGTGCGAGCCCCGGGCGAGCCGTAGAGAGGACTGGGTAGCCCACAAACGAGCGCGCCCAGTAGCGGCGACGCACGGCGGCAGATGTCACGTACTCGGTGTGATTGATGGGCGGGCGCGCGGGCTTGCGCTTGCCGGGTGAGCGGTAATCGCCAAGGCCGGACTCGGTGCTGATGCCAGCGCCGGAGAGGATGGTTACGTTGCGGAAGCGAGATAGGGCCGAGGAGAGCGCGTGTATTTCGGCGTCTGTAGCAAGCCCGGCACCGGCAGGGAGCTGCGGCTTGAGACGGCACATGCGCGTGGGGGGGGGGGGGGGGGGCGGAGGG
>JAUKWC010039432.1:0-13346 GCA_032356245.1 Endocladia muricata
GGGGGGGGGGGGGGCCGGCATGGCGGAGGACGAGAATGCGGGCGCGCAGGGGGAGAACGGGAAGGACAGAGTCAGCGGTGCGGTTGCGTGAGGAGAAACCGCTGAGCCAGACACGCTCTGTGGGCGTGATGTCGAGTGTAGCTGTAGAGACTTGGTAGGGAAGGGAGCGGGGAGGAAGGTTGGGGTGGAGGTGAGGGCGGGGGCGGTGGTGGAGGAGAAAGAGAAGGGGGGGAAGGAGGAGGAGGACGGGGAGAATGAGAGGAGGGGGGCGGGTTTTGGCTAGGCGCTTGCAACTGCGGAGGAGACGGCGGAAGCACGGGGCAGAGAGGAATCGGGGGAAGTGATTTTGCAAGAGAGGTCCGCGAGCGGAGCGAGGAATAGGTCTCATGGGGTTTGAGAAGACGCAGAGTATCTCATCTGCAGGTCAAAGAGCAGGCAACGGATAGGCATCGACGCAAATTGCTGGGGCGTTGCCACACAAGACGGTGTGGTGCAGTGAGATGTGTGAATGCTCCATGTGATGCACACGACAACGAAACGAGACGGTACACAACAAGGATGATGATGAAAAGGGAGTCTTTGGATTCAATTAGTCCAGTCCACCGTCTACTAAAGTACTACAGTATGTGTTCAGTACTGTAGTGCGTTTCCATCACTAAATTAATTTTAGTGATTCTTCGAATTCCCCAGAGCACTCTTTTGTCGATTGCTTACACCTTTACACAATCGTTCGCATCATCTGCACACCCCACACATACATCAAGTGACCTTGTCCATTGCCGACCGACACCCGGTGGCCTTCTCCAACCCACCCATCCCCATTCGCACGTCCGCATTGCCATTTCCTCCCAGCCTGTGCCCAGCATCGATCGCCTCTCAGAAAGATGGTACAGTACTGGCGCGCGGCCGGCATGACTTACCTCAAATACTCCAACACCTGTGCCGAGCTGGTGCGCCAAGCCCTCAAAGAGCCCATGCGCTCCAAAACGCTCAGCCGTGCCGGGTTCGCCATGATCAAGGGCGAGTGGGAGGGCGGAAAGATCGTGCAGAGGAGTAGGTGACAGCACCGATTGGCAAGTAGGGGGGTGTGAGGAGGGCGTGTGGGTATGCGGGCGGTTTACTAACAGGATTGATGTGATGTGTATATGCTTGCTTTTTGCGTGTATGGCGATGCGGCGACGGGTGTGGTTTGGTGGGGGTGGGTGCGCAATGTAGCGATGATCGAACCGACTGGGACTTCGGAAGCGCCCGCGATAGTCAAGTAAAGGCATTCCACATGGGTCTGCTGGTTGTGTGTGTTTTGAATCTTTCCTTTCCTCCACTTGCCCTGCAAAAAGCTTGTCACATCCTCACCAACGCGATGCTGCATGTGCCGCCGCTTTGATACCAATATGAATGTAACCACGCTTGTTTTGCCTCCCTACAAATCCACCTCAACTTCATTGGCTCAAAACTTTTTTAATCACATCCCTCAACCCATTCCCCGTCCGAGCCCCTCCCCTTCTCCACCCCCCGCACTTCAACATCCCTATACCGCAGCCGCTGCGCTAGGTGTAGGCGCGCTCTCCATCCCCATATGCACCACTGCCTGCGTGCACCGCCGACACAGCGCCGGATGTGCGTGGCTCCCCCCTACCGTCGCGTCATAATGCCAGCAGCGCTCGCATTTGCTCTCCGCGCTCTTGTCCATGCCTACCAAAAACCTCTCTCCGCCTTCGTCGCGGTTATCATGCGCGCAAGCCACGTCCTCCGCCCTCTCGACCACGACCGCCTTGGATACGATCAGCGCTCGGTGCAGGCTATCTACATCCCTCTCGCTGTCCAGCAGGCTGCGCAGTGCCGCTGCATCGGTGGCGTCGCGCGCAAAGATCTTCACCGATGCCTCCATCGACGCACCTAGCGTCTTTGCCACGCGCGCCGTCTCCAGCACCTTGTTAACCGCATCGCGCGCGTCCAGAGCGACCGACCATGTGTGCATGACAGATTCGTCGACGTTGGCCCACTCGGGCTTGTTCACGATCCACCCGGCTTCAAATATAGATTTGGCGGTCGGGAACTGCTCGTTATTGGAGTATGGCTGGTACGGCATGTTCTGCCATAAATCCTCCGCAGTGTGGGAGACGATGGGAGCTAGTGCGCGTGAGTAGTTCTCCAGAAGTGCGGCAAGAACAGTCTGGCAAGAACGCCGACGGAAGGAGTCCGGCTCGGGAATGTACAGGCGATCCTTGGCAATGTCAAGGTAAAAGTTAGAAAGGTCTACTACGGCAAACCGTTGCAGCGCCTGGTAGACCTTGAAAAACGAGTACGAGTCATATGCGGCGTCTACTTCCTCTGACAAGTCAGTGAGTCGTGCCAGCATGTATTTGTCTAGAGACGGCAGCTCCGCATAGGGGACAGCGTGCAGATTGGGATTGAAATCGTGGATATTCCCAACCATGTATCGAAGGGTATTGCGCAGCTTTTTGTACACCTCCGCCACTTGCTTCAAGATGCCCGGGCCGATCATGATGTCCGAAGAGTAGTCGACTGATGCCACCCATAGCCTCAGCACATCGGAGCCATACGCCGGATCCTTCTTCTTGTTGTTCCCACCGTTGATCACACTTAGAGGGTCCACAACGTTGCCAATACTTTTGCTCATTTTCACACCCTTCTCGTCTAGCACGAATCCATGCGTCAAAACGCTCTTGTATGGGGCCTGCTGCCGTGTGGCTACTGATGTTAAAATGGAGCTCTGGAACCAACCACGGTGCTGGTCCGACCCTTCTAGATATATGTCAGCAGGATAATTCAGCTCCTCCCGTGCACTGGCCACCGCAGCCCATGATGAGCCCGAGTCGAGCCATACATCCATTGTATCTCTGCCCTTCCGGAGCCCACGTCCCCGATACTTTTCTGGGAGCAGCTCATCCGCTTCCAGCTCCCACCACGAATCCGATCCTCGCTTCGCCACGATATCCCTCACGTAATTGACCGTGTCCTCGTTCATAACAGCTTCCCCCGTATCATCGTCGTAAAACACAGGAATTGGCACGCCCCACGACCGCTGTCGAGAAATGCACCAGTCACCCCGACCCTCAACCATACCTCGAATGCGCTTGATCCCAGACTCTGGATACCACTTTACACCCTCGATCGCATCTAGCACATTCTGCCGAAACCCATCAATTGAGATAAACCATTGCTCAGTTGCGCGAAAGATTGTTGGCTTCTTCGTGCGCCAGTCGTAAGGATATTTGTGCGCATATGGCTCCTCCAAAAGCAGTACCCCGCTTTCATTCAGAGCCTGCAACACTGCAGTGTTCCCGTCTCCCAATACCGAAAGCCCAGTAAAGCGCCCGTCCGCCGCATCCGCTGTAAACTTTCCAGCATCGTCTACTGGAGATGCCAAATCTAGACCTTCACGCATGCCCGTTTGGTAATCCTCCTGTCCGTGGCCCGGTGCCGTATGCACAAGTCCAGTTCCACTATCTGTTGTAATATAATCGCCGCCTTCGACAACTCGGCAGACAAGCCCATCCTGCAGCGGATGCTTGTACTCCACTCCAAGCAAATCCTCCCCGGAAACAACGCCAACCACCTTGACAACTTCTGTCGTCCCAAATTTTGCCGCGGCCGCCTCGCGTAAGTCTTCCGCCACAATCACAACCAACTCAGGTCGCCCAGGGTGTAGCCCACGGACAAGAGCATACTGCAACTTGTTGTTTATAGCCACGGCGCGATTTGCCGGCATTGTCCAGGGCGTCGTGGTCCACACGGATAACGCTAGACCGCCCCCACTCTCTCGCGCTTCCGTTACCGCCTTCGCGACGCCATCGGGACAAGCCACCACGTCAAATGCACAATAGCAACTCCGCGATGTATGTCCTTCAGGATATTCAAGTTCTGCTTCCGCAAGGGCGGTCCTGCTGGATGGCGACCAATGTACAGGCTTCCTTCCACGAAACACGTACCCCCCCTCATGCATGCGACCAAAAAGCTCTATTTGCTTCGCTTCGTACTCCGCCTGCATTGTCAAATATGGGTGCTCCCAATCGCCCCATACGCCAAATCGTCGCATCCCCTTCACATGCTCTACGACTGTTTCCTCAGCAAATCGCCTCGCTCTCTTCCGCAATCCAAGTGCGTCCATCTCTCGCCTCTCTTTCCCCTTGACCGCTTGCAACACTTTGAGTTCAATAGGCAGGCCATGCGTGTCCCAACCGGGCACAAACACGGCTTTTCTACCCCCCTGCAGCATACGTCGATTGATGAAGTCTTTCAAAATCTTATTTAACGCATGCCCGCAGTGCAGTGGACCATTGGCAAATGGTGGGCCATCGTGTAGCACGAAGCGCTCCCCACTATTCTCCCGCGACAGTCTCTCGTAAACGCGAGAATCTTCCCAAAGCCCTTGGATCTGAGGCTCTCGCCGAGCAGCATCTGCGCGTTGCGGAAACTCTGTCTGTGGTAAATTTACCGTTGCCGAATAAGGGCTTGACTCTGTCTTGCGCTTGCTGCCACCCTTTCCTCCGGCTTCCGATGCCCACCACCGCAGAGGGGCACGTGGTCGCCCATGAGCAAATGGCTGGGAACAAAGATGAGTGGCCGCTCGTCGTCCTGAGATCAGCGCAACGCCATGAAATGCGCTAACAAAAGCAACGCGATCCATGCTGTCGAGTCTCAGCCCTCCTTGTTCCTCGCCTCCTTCAGTTGCTCGTTCGGGCACGTGGCGTTGTGAAGGGGATCCCACCGAGTGTTCCAACAATACCTAAATGATCCGCCGAGCTCCACCTAACCTTCGTGATTCGCTAATGCAGATAATATTAGGACAGTCTGTCCTATATCTCAAGAACAATCCCTGTGACGCGTGCTGCGCATGAGACAGTGTTGATTGCAACTCTATATCAGGCACAAGCACCTATGGTTCGTTCGTGCGGCATCCTCTGCTGCCACGGAAGCCAAACTGCAATAGCAACACGACATATCGATGCTGTTTTTCTGACAACAAGCAGCTTGCGAAGCATTCATACCGTATAAAAGCGAGAAATGGGAATAGAATATGAACTGCAAGAAACAACAAACCGCTTTATCCACTATGCCACAAATGATACCTGCACCAAGACCGTTTTCTTGTGACGCCCCGGTAAGGTCGGAGAGAGGAGGCGCAGGCTCAGGATGTGTATCTCCAAAACCTGGTGTGTCTCCGCCGAAAACGCTGGTTGTAGGACAAAGGAACAGAGAACAAGGTAGGGTTTAATCGAGAACCAAAAAAGATACAGGGATGTGGCTTCGTCCACCAAGACCAAGACGGAGTGGAGACCCTTCACCGAAAACTCTTCACCATACCACTCATGTACTCTAGTAATCTTCGGGTCGAACACAGCCCAAGAAAGTTAAGCATGAGTACAGAGTTACTCAAGATGACCCGAATACTTTAGGCCGGCGGTACGATTTGATGGAGCATGTGCCAATTATTCTTCCCACAATCAACTTCAAGAGGATTTCTGTGTTCTCGTATAGAAAATAGATATCTACTTTCCTGTAACATTAGCTCGCCTTTGAAAACTGGTCAAGGGCACCGCAAAATTATGCCCCGTGAGTTCCACTGAACCATTACTTGTGTCACGATGTTCCAAAACATTAGAATAGATCTATGGCTACCGTTACTTTCCACAGTTGCGATCCATCCGCTACTTGATCCTTTGCAAACACTGCATGTCGCCAGCACACCTACATCCCTCCCGGCAGGCGAGCCGACACAAATTTGAGAACTACGCCGAAAACGAAACAAGCGAAAGAATCCCTGGTTAGTTGTCTCCCGATCCCTTTCTTTCACCCTTGACCCTTCTCCTCCTACAGAATCTCCAAACACGTACCAATACCGAAGACGACCTTGAAGACTCTTTTTGGTAGCCGTCGCACATATGGTACCTGCTTGTACATTAGAGCAGCGCTCTCTGGCATGACAAGCATCGACATTACTGAAGTTACGACAAGCTTACGAAGAAATGCCAACGCACGCAAATTAAACCAGCCCGACGCCAATGAAAGAAACTCATCCTCAGTCAGCGCGCCGGACTTAGTTTTGTCATGTTTACTCATCAGAGCATCAATCTTTTCAGGTGTCGGCGGAGATGAGACGCCAAGACCCTTATTCTTTAACAGATAGTGGAGATGTACTAAAGCGAGGGTCTATACACAATAACGACCCAACACAGGAATCAAATGCATATGCTCTTACGTTAGAACCGCAAGAATGAAGCCCGGCTTGGAAGAACGAAGAAGAGCAGATCCATCTCTACAGCTTACCAGCTCATCCTTGTCAATGGTGCCATTCTTGTCTTTGTCGACCCTCTTGAAAACCTGGTGCACGCAACCTCTGACAACTGTCGAGTTCTTCCAAACATCGGTCATCGTAGCCTAAAACACCAACACAAGAGTAGAGGCGACAAGCTGATTCCTGTCGGAAAAAACAGAAGTTTAGCTATCTACCGGCGGGCTTCTAGCTACCTCAATATTGACGGATGTCCCACTCAATTGGATAGGGCCGGTTCAAATACGGTCTGGGTTGCCTCAAGTGCACAAGAATGAGCTGCAGAGATGATCCACGACTGCAAATAAACAAATACTTTTTGAGAAGTTTGCAATGAAAGAAAATTTCAGTTCAGCTCCGGTGCTAAAGTAATTTTTGCGCAAAAAAAAGAAAAAGAAAGTAACCTTATGAATCAATTTGTTCCATTTGTGAATCCACTGAATATTTCCCAACAGTAGCCACGACCACTCATTCACCACACTTTACAAGAGCGATGGCAGCTTCAACTCGTCTGTCAATGGGGCTTCCATTGATGAATTCTTCAGATAATTTGCCGACTCGCTGTGTCAACCGAAATATAGGTTGTCAGCTCTATATATGTTGCATGAAAGTATCGAGAGACTATTTTTGAGCCCCACCCGCTGTGGCCGCAAGGTTGCACCAAATCTACCATGGTTTGCCATCAATTTCTCAAGATAGAACAGTATCCTGTGCAATTTTCAGTACTTGCATTCTACAGCATCACTAAACAGTGTCTACAGGAGAAAGTTGCACATACGCCGTTTTTAGTTGGGTACAATATGCACAAAGCAAGCCTTTTCGATTCGTGGATGCTCTTGAAATTGACAGAGCCGCTCATTTTTCAGTCAATCGAGCGTCATCTTGAAGCACATAAGACAGAATTCCAGATTGTGATTTAATGCGTACTACTGTATATAGGATATGAAAGCAGGTAATCGGACTGCAGTTTATTATCTGCGAATAGTTGAAGATAAAAACGCACTTTCCTCCTGTCGACTACGCACGACTGTATTGAGATGCGAATAGAGCTCGAGGGAAGCGTATACTATTACCGATCACTTTTGCGACAGTGAGACTACTGGTTCAGATCAAGATGCAGCAGGAGAGTATTGCATGAAGACAAGATTCTATGCAGAGAACCCATGATAAACATGCTCAAGGTTTGTCTTCAGTCTGCAATAACGCACAGAGCAGTGTTCTCATGTCAGTTTTCGAACACTTCTTTGACAAGAACTGGACAACGATCTCTCTTCCCTGCCTCTGTTGAATGAAGAATTTATGGGCATAGTGCCCAGAACAGTTTGCGGTTTCCAGTAGGGCCCTCTACCAGCTAAAAGATTATCAACGACAACAGGCCTAACTAGTGATTCAGCTCGGATATTCCTCTTTTTACCATAGCTTATGTATCGCCATTGTCTGTGAGTAACACCAATAGTCTCTACGAAACTGTAATATACTGGGCTGGTTCGTTGTTGTTCTTTTAAGTTGAGACAACTATCTACGCAGCCTGATCTGACCCAACAGGACAGGGAAGTTTGGTAAGATACGAGCGTGCTGAGGCTGAATCGGCATGTAATGGTTTGCCTGACAAAGTATATCCCTTTCCACTTTCTGCAACCTTCTTCGGAAGAGGTTTTCCCAACTTCCACAATTTGATCAGGTACTTTTGAGCATGACTCCTCACAAGCTGAGCTCTTCGAGTTCCGATATATGCAGCGCAGCGCTCCCAGTTTCTTCCGAAGAGCTCTAAACTTTCCTCAAAACGTTGATGTTCTGCTTGAGACCATGCACGAGCTG
Source organism: Endocladia muricata (assembly GCA_032356245.1). Lineage (NCBI taxonomy): Eukaryota > Rhodophyta > Florideophyceae > Gigartinales > Endocladiaceae > Endocladia > Endocladia muricata. The sequence continues at coordinate 8,114 of JAUKWC010039432.1, forward strand.
GTGCGCGTCTGTTTCTTGTCTTTTCAACTTTCCCCATCATCCTTCTCCGACCAGGAAAAGTCTTGGATGTCGTAGACGTGGTTGAGCTCTCTGATGGCAGTTTGGCGATATTGTGCTGGCAAAAGTCTTCATTTTTGTTAGAATACTTTTCTTCGGATGTTCTCATGGTTTCTGACAGTATGAAATCTGGTAACTCGTTTTCTCCCACGAATTCTGACTGAGAGTTCTCACTTGCAACTGAACTATGTGCGAAGATATCTGGTTCCATTGCATATTCGCCCGCTACCTGGTGCATAAGCAAATCCTGTTCAAGTCCGAATTCCCCGTCAAGTAAAGCACTACCATCGCAGATCTCGATCCAATCACCAAGTAAGGGATTCTCGTCAGATTTCATCCAGTATGAATGTAGCATATCTTCTTCTTTTCTTTCTGCTTGTGAACTAAGAAATTCCATCTCTGCTCTGCTGCCCGCTGCATTGCGCTCTGGAGTCACTATTCCATCTGTCCCCGTGTGCAAAAGCTTGTCAGAACGGTAATATTCCTCACTCATTTCATGGACTTCAACTCTGACGTATGTCATGAAGCCTAAGCGAACAGGCTGAAGTATTATCCATAAATCAAAAGATGTTTTTGCTTAGTGAGGCTGTCGTCGAAAGGCGAAAGACGAGGTGGGAGATGGACTTCCGAACTGGATAAAGCAAATGCACATATAGGCCTGAAAGTCTAAGGCTCATGACATCATGGTGCAAACGGCAACAATAAACTTGTAGTATTCTTCTACTGATCTCTTCTAGCGGAGAACGGCATTTCGAGAAAGTCCCTAGCGGAAATAGCAAAAACACGGACGCGTATCTTTTTCAGCACGTAGGCTAAACGAGAGTTTCCGCCTTGCCTAATCTCCAAAAGAGATAGCTACGCTATGAGCACACTGTCACGTCAAAAATGAGACGACCGATGAAGAATGTGTTCTATTCATTGCCGACTCCTCGACAGATGTGCTAGAAGAGGATTCGTGACGAAAATCTCTGACGTTTCATACCGCTTTCTGCCCGAGACGGCCAGTAGTATAGGAAAAGCCTGGCAGGTGTGACTGCTGCGCCAAAACCCGGACAGATATCTATATACGTCACTGGTTTTCGTAAGACAGAAAACCACCAAATAATGGTAGTTGGATGATGGTTTCGGATTTCAGTAAGGTTAGTATCTTCTCGGTAGTCATACATTTTGGTTTCGGAGCTTTTGCGAATCGGATGTTATTTCCGATTGCTTCTACAATTGTGCAGAGAAGAGAACAGTAGAGATTAAACTAAGGCTCATACCTCAGGTATCGCACACAACTCACAGGCCTCAGCTGGAACCTCTCGAGAGTGGATTTGATTCTCCACCTTGTTGAGGCATTACCGATGTCATTTTGAGGCCCGACTTGACATTCAAAAGGGAGACTATTGAATGCTTTTTTCTGTATCGATATCGGAAAGCCTATGGCTCCTCCCAACGTAAGGAACAAAAGTCAGTAGTTTGGTTTGTACCCTTTCACCTGCATTGGTATTTGAGTTTTAGATTCTCCGCCTGCCATCCACGTAATTGCGATTATGAAGGTGGTCACAACTTCGAAACGTTTTGAGATTCTGTCCCTGCATTCTGCGTAGGGACAGGGAGAAACAGTATCGGTGCAAGCAACAGCCTAATTGTGAAACAGATGATGTGTTTTTTTCCTACAGCGCCGGATCAATCTATCACCCACAGAGGAATAGTTTTGCAGTGAGATGGCCGGGTAAGCAATGTAGCAGTCACATTTTGTATTTGATGTGCTACCAACTTTGCTCATGTTTTTTTCCTTTTCTATTTCTAGCATATGCGAAGACAACTCAACCGCCTCTATGCTATCTCTTTAAGTACTTCCTTCTGAAGTGTTCAGTATCAACTGTTGTTGTTCAGCAAAATACTCTACCAGGGCCTGCAGGCATGGACGAGAATGTTGTGTAGCTGGAAAATACGATGTCATTCACAAGGTTACTTTGCATTAGTGAACCACTAGCATTAATGCAGCCTGCAGTAAAATCGAAACGAATCTATTTTATGCAACATGCATGGTGCTAAAGAAGTGCGAATAAGATCACATGTGTCAGGGTAGTGCTACAAACGACAGCTCGGTAGCTGTTTTGACTTAAATTATTCTCGCCAACTGTAAACAAAGCATCCTCTGGGAACTTTCCAACAATTGCCCATCATCTAACATCGACTATGTATCCAATGCCTAAGGTCGCAAATTATTTGCCGATGTATGTGTATGAAGTTATACCACGTAGATGGTCGCTCGAAAAAGTAGAATCGTCGCATGGTCGCACTGTCCTCTTTAGTTGCACGGCTGCGTTCGCCAGTCTCTTGATCAACTAATAGGAATCCAACGACACATTACTGAGTCGATGAATGAGTGGATAATTATATCCTGCTCACTCAATGACTAGAAATAGTTGTGAGCGACAATGGGTTTCAAGTCGCTTGAAATACATTGCGGGAGGCGGAAAATTGCACTTTGGGAAATATCACTCACAACACCACAGTCCACAACAGCAAAGATGCCCGAAAATGACAATCGTTATGTCGTAGATTATTGACGTCCGAGAGATAGTATAAAGATGGCCAAAAAAGAAGACAGGACAGGAAAACGTGACGCCATACAGATCAATCAACTACAAACTCTTGTCCAGTGTTTCTAGTATTTCCGGTTTGTCGGAGACGAATGTTTCAAACTGGATTAATTGTACTAAGTGTGAATTATCTCATGTATCGTACCATTTCAACTATTGTTTACAAGAAAAGAATAGATATTATTAAAAATAGAGAAAAAAACCGTTGTGCTTCCCCATTTAAAATAGAACAGTGACTGCTGTTTTTCGTTCTGAAGTTTAAAGTTCAATGTCGTACACATGTATCTCCGAAATGGAGATGCGCTTGCGGCAAAACTAAGGACCTTGTTTCAGGAGGAATGGAGAGTACTTGTGCTTATCATTGGGAGTTCTTAATCCTTAATTGTCCTATTCATCAAACCATCTCCGGTATACCTAACCTAGCTGCACAATGCAGGTGAGAGCTCTGTGCAACAGTACAGGCTTCTTAAAACTAAATTTAGTTTGCAACTTCTCCGCAAGGTACATGCGAGATAGCCACAAGAGATATACCAGCTCTCCCGTGCAGGAACGAGAAGTCCAGTCATTTGATTCTAGTCTATTTTTGGATTTCGGGAAGCTGTGTGAGGTGGCCAAGTGCGCTAGGTTAGTTCATTTGGCCCGCTACCATGATTTCGTTGAACCGCACAAATCGGCTTGGCGCAGGTCTTTGTTTACCTAGAATCTCGCGATGGTAGAGGACTTCCGCCAGTGGATTTGTGTAACCGATACAGGCTCCACCGGTAGAGACTTTGTCGACGACGATTTCAATTGATCAGAAATAAGTGCCATATTCATGATATAGCCTGATGCGTGAACCATGAATGTGTCGAATGGGATGTAGGCGTGTGAACGTTTCATGAGGTTTTTGGTGTGCTCCAACGTCGGAAAGCGACACTTTTGACTCGTGTCACTAAGAGCAGTACTTACTATCCTTCTCCCAAGCATCAGGTGGAGATCGGTGCGTTTGAATATACGGGTACTGTAGCAAGACGCGACCGGGAGCGCGACTGATGGACTTATGCTGTGTGTCTTCCCGTTCAGTGTCGTGATTTGATGCGGACTTCGCACGGCCAGCAGAGAGACACGTTGCGATTGGAAACAGAACGGCAAGCACCGACTGTTTCATTCAATGCCACTGAATGAAAAAGTGTACGAATCCCTGCGATCTCATACGCTTTCCGAGAGTCCTGCTGCACTAAAGGTATAATGAACGGTTGGGTTCAAAATAAATTACTGATCTTTCTTGGGCAGTAACTGCGTAAAGTTGGGTGTAAATGGGATTCCTGTGGGTAATTCAATAAGGTGTGCTTCAACTCGAATGCGTAACCCAGATGTCAATCGTCACCAACACAACACTGGAGGGTACTGTATCACAAGTGGTTGCTGTGCTTTGGGTGTAATCGTACTTGTAGCAGGTGGCAAAAAACCCCGTAATCCGTCGTGAGATTGCCCGAAGAGTAGGAGGAGGATGTGTATTTATAAGTCGGGGGGCATCATCAGGAATGAAGCGGAGAACCAGATTCTAGAGGAGTGATTTATTGGAGGCGGGAAGCAACAACGCAACAGGACATGGCACTGGCAGACGAGTACGTGCCTTGGAAGGAAAAGATGCGTGGTAGCAACAAGACAACAATGTTGATGGGCATGCTTTCGTAGCGAGCGCAGCACGTATGAGATACGGCTGGTTCAGCGCTACCGTTACCTTCGCAGGACACGCGGCACACGTGCGATTATTCGGTTCCTTCTGGAATCATATATAGAAATGAGAAAGAGATTATTCTTTGTAGGGTTTCCCGCTCGAGAGCCCAAAAAAATTGGCGATGGACATGGACTGTGAGTCTCTTGATTCTGATGTGCTTGTAGGTAAGAATCATGCTCCTGACGCATGATGCGAGCCTGCGCGACTCGAGGGCAGCGCTGAGAAATATACTATACTGGGTCTTGTCCCAAGTAAGGTGGTTCCGCAAGTAGGCTCGCCCCAACAGATTCCGTTTCCCACACTTGGCACGTGTAACACATGAAAGCGACGCGATCAACATGTCGCTTCACGTGGGGGCAATATAACACTCAAACCAGGATGCCGCGTAATCGACCCAGGGCGAGCGCGTATCGGCGAAAAGTAGTAGACTCTCTCCCACTTGTGTCGATGAGGCGATGTATGCCAGTTGCGTGCAGGGCACTTGTCCCGGTACCTGCATCGCTTGCAACAAAGACGTTGTGTTCCGTATCAAAAAGGCGCTCAATTTGGAGGCGTGGCAGCGGCGTAGGCATGAGGTGCAGGGGGTGTCATCACCCGGAGGTGTAAATTGTGGGAGCGGGTTGCCGGTGGCAGGACGAGCCAGTGGTGCCCATTCAAGCGTGAGACTGGGTGCGTAGACGCGGATTGTGCATGCGAGGCCGCGAGAATATTGATACTGTAGTGCCGTGGAACGACTGCTCAAGCGACAGACATGAAGGTGTTGCTGTCACGTAAGGGGGACATGGGCAGGGGTGTAGCATACGGATATGTTGTCAGATACAGTACTGTAGGCAGTAGTGCCACTGCAGACTAGGTCAGATCG
>JAUKWC010039443.1:0-13340 GCA_032356245.1 Endocladia muricata
TGCGTCTGCACCAAACGGGACATGCCATGGCCAAGCTGCCCCAAGTGCTGCTCTGCTGGCGGGAAAGTTGCGATCGCACCTCCCGCACCGACCCCCGCTACGATCGCGCCGCCTTCAACCAGCTCCGCGCCCAATACCTCAGCCAAGAGCCTCGACTCCTAGCAGCCTCTGCCCAGGGCCGCCCCCTAGTGGTTTGGGGCGCAGGCAAGAAAACCCGCCGCCGCGTCCGCCTCCTCACGGATCGCTTAGCCAATCAACAGATCAGCCTCACCGCCTGGATCGACATCGACCCCAAAAAGATTGGCCGCAACCTCTGGGACTGCCCCATTCACCCACCGGAATGGCTGGCTCAATTCAAAGACATCAAGATCAAGCCGTTCCTCCTCGTCTACGTCACCAACCACGGCGCTAGAGATGACATCGCTGGGCAAATTGCAGCCTGGGATTACCAAGAAGGCAGAGATTATTTGGCAGTTGGTTAGCGGCTAGAGTTGCTTATACCTGAAGCATCTTGCCATTACCCAACCAGAAGATTAATCCCCTGGCTCAGAGCTAAAGTCCGTTAAAACGGCCTGAGATCTTTCCATAACAGTGGAAAGATCTATCCTCGCAAATCAATCACATCATGGCTTAGCGCCAAGTCTTAACAGCCTCAGCGGATATTTGATCAGCACACCACCGCCTCGCCTCCTGGCGACTTAAATCCAAGCCATCCGACGCATCTGCATCCGCCACACAGCGCCTAATATCCAACATCACCACCGTATTCGCACACCACTGCCTGGCCTGCCCCCTAGGTAGGTTCAAACCCGCGATCGCCCCAGCATCCACCACACAAGCCTTAATCTCGTCCAAACGAGTAATCTTAGTCGCACACCATTGCCGAGCTGCCTTGCGATCGAGACCCAACCCCTCAAATGCCTCTGCATCAGCAACACAGCCCTTGATATCGGTCAGATGAGTGACCTTATTAGCGCACCATCGTTGCGCGTCTCGCTGGCTAAAATTTAAGCCCTCTCGCAAACCCGCCTCCACAACACAGGTTTTGATCTCCGAGGGCACAACAACCTGAGCACACCATTGCCTAGCCTCCTGCTTGCTCAAATTCAAGCCATTAGATGCAGTGGCATCTGCGACACAACTGGGAATGTCTAAAGACGCAGCCCTGGCAGTGCCTTGGCTTAAAACCAAGAGGCTTGCAGCAGTCAATCCTACGATAATATTTTGCACGGCTAGCTTGAGTAATTTTGTTGGTCAGTCGAGCTAAGTCAGCTGGGTTCAATTGGAGGTCGCTCAATAGGAAACTGCGACCTTACATCGAACCAGAACAAAGCTAGAGACGACAAGCGCCTCTGACTCTCTTGTGTGAATAGACAGATATAAATAGAATTTGGTTTCCGCAACTTCAAGCTTTGACAGCTACAACGATCGCCCAGCAAGTTAAGCCCCCAAACTCTGCTGCGCCATGACCAACGCGATCGCCAAATTAGCCTGGGTCCACAACAACGGCGTCGAGTCATTGGGCACATATTCCCCGCCCTCGGAGTAATACAGCTCGGGGCACTTGCCTACGCCTACAGAGCAATCTGCTGCCGTGATCTGCCCCAGTGAACGCCCCAAATATTCCAACTGCTTAGCAAGATCTCCCGCAGCCCCAGCTTGCTGATAGCGCTGGCCGTAGATCACCGAAATAATCGGATCAAAAATGCACCACTGGGCTTCGCCGCCGGGGGTGAGCAGGGCATCGCGCCAGCTAGAGTCGTCGCTTACATCTGCGGTGCGATCGCCTTCCGCCGCTTTAGCCTTATAGTCCGGAGCCCAAAAGGAATCCCCCAGATAGCGCTTAATGCCGAACTCTCCCTTCAGGTTTTGAACCACATCACCCAAGATCTGCTGGGCCATGGCAGCCTGAACCACATTGAGGGGATAGATCAAAAATAGAAGGGCACCATCGTAGCGACGGTGGAGGGGCTCTGGCTGGTTGCACTCCAGGGGCAGAATATTGGCCAAAGCATCATGACCATTCTGGATCAGTCGAGAAATCTGCAAAAGATCAAAAACAGGATCAAAGTTTGCCGAACTGAAAATATTTGCAGTTCCATCTGTTAATATTCTCAGTTGCTCTAAACCGGCCACGACGGTGCCGATGCTGGAAGCCTCTATTTTGCGGGCTTCTTCCCAATGTCCGCTGTCCGCATCAGTCCAGTAGCGAATCACGTCCAAGTAGGCCACAAAGCAATTCAGCATTTTCCCAGCCGATTCATCCGGCCTAATGGCACCGGACTGGGCCAGCTGGCAGTAGAGCCAGAGAAAATAGCCCAGGGCATCATTTTGAGCATGGGCCCACGTCTGATCAATCTCGGAAAGATCTTTGCCATTGAAGCGAATGTGGGGCCGATTCATGGGCTCAGCCGCATCGGTCCGAGCTTGGATGATGGCCGTGAAGCGATCGCGATGGCGTTGAAAGTACTCCATCAGCGTGGTCACAGTTTTCACTGCGACCTCAGTTTTGCCCATCACGAGGTGAGCATGGGCGACTTGAATATTATCCCGCACCCAAACGCTGTCATAGCCAGTGTATTGAGCTTCACCGCTCACCGCAGCAGCAGGGAAAAGGCCATTCTCCAGGGTGGAGAATTCCAGACTGCCCCAGTCGTGGAGCTGTTGACGGATCTCCGCCAGGGTTTGGCCACGCTGGGACAAACTCGCGTTGCTGCTAAGAAGATCAGCGATGGGCGATCGCAGCTGCTCGTTATGAATCGTCGGCTGGGCAATCAGAGGAAGCTGAACCATGGAATGCGATCGGAGGGGGACAGCTTCCATTGTTCTCCGCACTGCCAAACCGCCCACCCTCTCGGGTTAGATCTCTACGAATGCAAGCCTGCAAGGAATGAGCCTTTGAGGAGCAATGCTTCTATTAAATCTCGTGCATAAATTCAACTCCCCCCCCCGACCCCTTGCCCCCAATTCTGGGAGAAGGGGAGACTCAAAGTCCCTCTCCCAGAATTGGGAAAGGGATTTAGGGAGAGGGCCAGGATTTATATAAGAGGTCTATCAGGCAGCCGGATGAAATGAATCTGTTGGCTGCAAATATCAGGGATGACGTAGCCTGCCGCCACAGCGCCCTAGCTGCCCAAGGCAATACGAGAAAACGTCGGAAAGATCTCTGCCAAGGACATGCTGAGCGGTTCTCTATCCAGCGCTATTTCTTGATCAGGCTCCAGCAGGCTCTGGGAATCCATATCATCCGCAGACTCATCTTGAACCTCCACGGGCAAATACAGCAGCGACGTAGGATCACTCAAAACAAAATCGGCACGGACACCTCTCAGAGCTTCTGCCGTATTAAACCCCCAGCTCACACCCACAGATTGCAGACCCACTTTCTTCGCGGCCTGAATATCCCGAACTTCATCACCTACGTAAAACGTTTGTGACAGATCAAGACTCTCCTGTTGGACCATCTTGCGCAGCACTCGCGCCTTACCAAATAAGGAAATACCGTATTGTGCAAATTCAAATACACCTTCTAGCTGATTATTACTGATAAAAACACGTAGGTTTTCTTCGCCATTAGACGTCGCTAGCCCCAGGCAATCGCCCCTTTTCTTCAGCGCCATTAAAGCCGCTCGCATCCCTGGAACCATCTCCATATCCGGCATAATTCGGTGCTGTTCCCGCCGCACTCGCCGCACAATACGGGGCATTTTCCACAGGGACACACGACCCTCCTGAAGAATCTCTTGGGTCGTCAGTCCCCGCCAGCGCTGGAATTCAGCTTCCCCCATAGGCTCAAAGTCAAACTCCACCGCAAGACCATTGGCAATACCTAACAGGGCAGGTAGAGTCTCGGCCAACGTGCCATCAAAATCGAAAATGTAGGTGCTCACGGGCGTTTGAATAGATGAGAGTCGTCGAGTTTTCCACAAGCTGAACCAAGGCCCACATCTAGCAACAAAATATACTTGCTACTTTCCGTAGTTCAAGGAAGCTTTGTTTTACCGTTCACCAGAGAGTAAAAGCCATCCCAAAGGAACGCTACTCCGTTGTTCTAGTCATTCAATGGGGCTCTGGCTCATTCCCCAAGAAATGTGTGAATCCCTTGTGAATATTGGATTTCAGCAAATCCACGGGTGCGCCCTGGAAAGGGTCAAGAGACCATTTATATAGGGAAAGAGAAATTAAATAGCACCCCACCCATCATGGAGCTATTCATTGTGAAAGAAGAAGACCATTTCCCAAAAAGATTTCTGAGATTTTCTGCTCCAACCTGTGGATAACCCCCTTAAAACCTGTGGAAAAGATCGGGAAGAACCTGTGGATATTCTGAAAGAGAATGGGGATAAAGCAGATAAGTAAAAATACTTAGTGGTAAAACCTCCGATCTTTTACCCCTGTTTTCCACAGTGTTTAAAACCCCTGAAACCATTGTTGATCAAGGGATCGGGATCTTTTCCACAGTTTCAACAGGACCTACTACTACGATCATTTAAAGTTTTAAAAACAGCCCTTAGATCGGTTTTAAAACGCGCGAAGCAAGCATTTGAACCGGATGAAGTCCAGTGTTACGATGCTTTAGCAGTTTGGAAAAAGGCGCTGAACAGCCTGGATGGGTTGAGGCCCGTTAGTCTTATTTAGAGACAAAGCCCCTTGGGGTCTGAAGCTTTGTGAAGCACGGAGGGCAAACTGTCGCAAGTTGAAAACGCGATCGCCCCGCAAAAATTGCAATCCTGGCTCATTGAACCAGTGATATTTCGCAGAATTTCCGTATTCCCAATCAAGCAAGTTCTTCTTAATACGGGCTTTGAAAAGCTTGAAAGGTTTGTTGGAACTGGGAGATAACGGCATTTTGGCGACGGCTGTAGGTCTCAACTTCTGACTGTCCCGACCTAGCCTCTTGACCTGTCTCTGCCCTCTGTCATTAGCGACGCATCTTGCGCTCTGCGCTTTGTATCTTTTCGAGTAAAACTCCATGAAGCTGGTTTGCAATCAAAGTGATCTCAACACTCACCTCTCCTTGGTGAGCCGTGCCGTACCTTCCCGGCCAAACCAGCCGATCCTGGCGAATATCTTGGTGACAGCCGATGCAGCGGCTCAGCGCGTGAGCCTAGCGGCCTTTGACTTGACCCTGGGCATTCAGTCCAGCTTTGCGGCTCAGGTGGAGACCAGCGGAGCCATTACACTCCCGGCAAAGCTGCTGACGGATATTGTTTCCCGTCTGTCGAGCGATAGTCCGATTACCTTGGAAGAGACCGAGCCTGGTACGGCGGTAACGCTGCTGGCAAATTCAGGCAAGTACCAGGTGCGGGGCATTGCTCCCGATGAGTTCCCGGAGTTGCCTTTGGCTCAAGCGGGTGAGGCGATTCATTTGCCGACTGAGGCGTTGATGGAAGGTTTGCACGGGACGCTGTTTGCGACGAGTGCGGATGAGACCAAGCAGGTGTTGACTGGTGTTCACCTGAAGGTTTCGCCGGAGAACTTGGAGTTTGCGGCGACGGATGGTCACCGTCTGGCGGTGGTGGAGACGCCTAGCCAGGATGAGGGAGCGACGACGGCAGCTCCGCCGGAGGCCTTTGAGGTTACGGTGCCTGCGCGGGCATTGCGGGATTTAGAGCGGATTGTGAGTGCGGGAACGTCGAGTGATCCGTTAGCGCTGTACTTTGACCAAGGTCAGACGGTGTTTCAATGGGGCGATCAGTATCTGACGAGTCGGACGTTGGATGGGCAGTATCCCAATTATGGTCAGTTGATTCCGAAGTCTTTTGATCGACAGTTGACGTTGGATCGTCGGTTGTTTTTGAGCAGCTTGGAGCGAGTGGCTGTGTTGGCGGATCAGAAGAACAGTGTGGTGAAGTTGACGATTGATAGCGCGGGGCAGCAGGTAATGTTGTCAGCGGATGCCCAGGATGTGGGGAGTGGCCAGGAGTCCATGCCTGCCCAGGTGACGGGAGATGATTTAGAGATTGCGTTTAATGTGCGGTCTTTGATGGATGGATTGAAGGCGTTGAATGCGGCGGAGATTCAGATGCAGTTGAATACGGCGACGAGTCCGGTGGTGGTGACGCCATTGGGGGCATTGAAGATGACTTATTTGGTCATGCCTGTTCAAGTCCGCTCCTAATCTTCTTGTGTCAATAAAGTAAAACAACAACAACTCTATAAAGATCCTGGTACGTCGTTGACCAGTACGTTTGCACCTATTCACAGTGTTCATGTATTGGTCGCTTTTCGTTAAGGCTTCAATTCAGGGTCGTATCGACTATCGAACGGTTGCAATACCAGTCCAACTTTCAAGGCGTTGGCAGACTGGCCCTGCGCCAGAAGCATCGTGCGTGTTGAGTCTCAGCGCAATGTCCTCAAAGGACAGAGGTGCATCATCAACAAACCCTTCGTTCGGGGTTTCATTACTTCATTAGTCGAATTCGCAGAGAAACTCGCAGCTCCCATTCGAACCGATTGGTATGTCTAAAACACGGTTCACTGTGTTTGAGACGTTTCTCAGAAAGAGGATGCTTCTCGCATTCGCACCGGGAATGCTTCCCCACCCATGTCTGCCGCTCGCGATTTCACCCTCAACATCTATCGGGCTGCCGGTTGCTCCAACATAACCAAAGCGGCCAAGGTTGCAGAAGCAACCTTGGCCGTCGTCTTTCTTTGCTCAACTTGAAATAGCTCTGTTTCTGCAACAGAGCCATTTATCTTACAAGTGCTCTTGTTCTGCTTGTAAGTCTTTTAATTCTTTGATTTCAACTCCCATCTCCTCTCCTGCGGCTTTTAAGACAGCCAAGAACTCTGCTGTATCATCTCCATAGCCACATTGATAAGCAGCTGTTTTCAATCCTTGATTTGCATTTGCTTTTGCACAATCAACTAGAATCACGCCTGTCAACATTTTACTCGCAGCCATAAAATCCTTTTATTTAGATCTCTTTGAATCTACTGAACAAAAGTTTGTCTTGCTTCTATTAATAGATAGAGATATCAAAACGACTGAATTCTATCGAAAGAAATAGAAATTATCTGCCCATACGCTGAGGATTTCTGCCATTAAAGTTGCTCTAATGAGGACATAGAAACGAAAGGAGAAAACACAGTGAATATTAATATTGGTCTTTCCGATGAGCAACGCCAGGGCGTGATCAGCTTACTTAATACAGATCTTTCCGACACTTACTTGCTGACCATAAAGACGAAAAAGTATCACTGGGATGTCATCGGCCCCCAGTTTCGTACGCTTCACCACCTATGGGATGAACATTACGAAGCCCTGAGTGCCAACGTAGATGCGATTGCAGAGCGAGTACGTATGCTGGGCGGTTATCCCTTGGGCACGGCAGAAGGGTTTTTGAAGAATGCAACGCTGCGTGAGCATCCCGGTGACTTACCAAATGCCAATGAGATGGTTGCACGGTTAGTCGCGGATCACGAGCAAATTATTTGCAACCTCCGCAAGCATGTGAGCGAATGCAGCGAACAATATGGCGACGAAGGCAGTGCAGATTTCCTAACTGCGCTAATGGAGCAACATGAAGAGATGGCCTGGATGTTGCGTTCTTTCTTAGAAGGCGACCAGCTTACTCCTAGTGGCAATCGCGATTCTGCAGAGTCCATTAAAATTCCTGCAAAAGTCTAGCTCATCTTAGAAAGAAAGCTCTAATGATGAGTGATAAGGTCTTCAACTGCTTGTCGCTTGATGTGTCCAAATGGGTGGCTTACTAGAATCTTGAACTAAGCTACCTACGGAAAGGCAATGTGAAGTTCGTCAATCTTAAGATAATGAGTTTCGTATTGCCTCTCCACTCTCAAAGAACAGTTGCAACCTGTCGTTGGCTTCAATGCACTGCCGCTACAGGTGCACTCCAAAAGTAAATCGTAAATAAAGGAGAAGCATGGCTTCCATCCCCAAAAGTAATCCCAAAGAATCTGCCTATGACGGAAAAGGTTCGGTAAGTGGTTATCCTGAACCAGATCCTGAGAAAAGTGATGTAGAAACGGTCTCTAAGCATGGCATCGAGATTAACAAGGATCAACCGCTCGAAACGAAAGCGGTGCTAGACCAGCGAGATGCCGAGCGATGGGAGCTGAATCCCGAATCTAAGGGTCAATAGAATTGAGATGGAAGGAGCCCTGCATCTAGTTTGTGATGCAGGGCTCTTTTGCATTACCTACCTTGCAATTGCAACCCCGGGGATATTTCAAGTTAAACAGGGAAAGAAGATAGCTAAAGTTGTGTGAGCAATATTTAGAAGCCTTGGCCCTATTGGGAAGAATTGAGTGCAAACTCCCGAGCAGCGGACATGGTACGAGGAAGCATTCTCCTTGCTCCATTAATGAATATCTTCCTAAGAAACAGAAAATCTCACAGATCTCCTGTTTGTTGCCGTGACTTGTTGAAGTAGTTTTCAGTTCCAAGGGTCAACCCACCCTCAAACCCATCCGTGGCGACCCCTGGCAAAACCGTAAATTTATAGGTTATTCAGAGGATAACCATTAGGTTTCGTTCTCGGCCAAATTGCTTTCTTCTGCTGCTAATCATGTACTACCACGCGACTGCTACCGGTGAAGTGCTCTGTAGTGACGAGCCATTAGAGGCGATCGCCTTCCACCTCCACGATCGCCAAGACTCCATCATCCACAGCAATGCGCCCACCCACATCCAGGCTCTCCAAGGTCGGGAAGGCATCCTCCTGCGCATGACCCAACGGCGCTTGGAAGCTTGGCTCATGCAAGTTTGTTAGGAGACAGACAGGGTGAGTTATCGGTTCGTGACGGGTTCGCGATCGCCTTGCTCAATCTCACCCCGCTGGGCATGTCGTAATGCTTGCTTCATTGCTGGAACGACGTTGTACCAAGTCAGCCCGTCATTTCCCAGCAAGCGCTTAATTTGATTTAGAGTTGCATCGGCGATCGGTTCCTTCTCATGGGGTAACGCACTAATTTCTCGTAGGGGATCCCGTTGCACCGCCGCGATACCCTGCCGCACCGCCTGAGTAATCTTTTCCTTCAGCTCTGTGTTGCCCTTTTGCCAATAGCTATGCCAGCCCTTTTCACTCGTCACATAGAGAGGGGGCAACACATTCAGGGCGTAGGCCTGAACTTGGGCGAGCTTGATAAATTTCAAGGTCTTGGACGGCAAAAGCTGCATTTGCCGTACTGCCTCGGCCTTCACCAGCATTTCCATCACATTTGTTGGCTCAGCAGCCATCTCTTGCTCAGTTGCACCAGCAGACTGCCCAGTCAGAGATTCCGCTAGCTCGGGAGCCACCTGAAATCTGCGATTCCGAACCGCTTCGGCTTGTCGCTGGTAGGGATTAAAAAATGAGCCAGACATGGAAATACCCTGAGATACGCGCATTGATCAGATGACATCGTTTTGAGTCAGCCTAGTCAACAGTGCAGTGACAGCTACGGTGTGAGAATGTAATTATTGTTGGAAACGCCCTTCTAGAGGCGATTTCCGGCAATTTCCGGAATTGATTTTTCACTCAATATAGAGATGGCTTTAAAAATCAAAACCTACCTTTTTCCCCTTATCGAAAAATCATTGCCAACGACGACTCAAGTCCCAAATAAGCTATGGAAGCAACACAGCAAAAAGCAGGAACCGTGGAGTTCCTGCTTTTTGCTGTGTTGTATTTGACTTGCAGTCACTGACTGATGCTGCCTTAAACCTAGTCATTCGCCCCAATCAATATTTCGGCAACGGCTCTGGCCCGATCAAATCCTTCTAGATCTCCCATCACTTGAGCGCTGGCCTGGGCACCATCGATTAATAACAACAGCGTTTGGGCAACAGAATCTGGGTTAGGCATTTTCAGATCTTTGGCCAGGCCCGCCAAAACCCCTACAATCCTTTGCTTATGGTTCGCAGCAATCTGATGAACAGGGTGATCTAGTTCCCTAAACTCTGATGCTGCATGGCTAAAGGCACATCCTGTAAACAGACCATCGTGGTCTTCAATGTCCTTATCCATCAGATCTTCAAAGAAATCAAACACCGCTATAACCCTATCTGCAGGGTTCGCATCAACCTCCGCCAGCGTTTCATCTAAGCTTTTGAAAATCCGCTCATGATGACGCTCTAGGACGGCCATAACTAGGGCATCCTTGTTCTTAAAATTGTTGTAGAGAGTCATGCTGGCAATGCCAGCCTCTTGGGTGATCTGATTGATCCCCGTGGCTGTGTAGCCATTGCGAATGAATAATGACTCGGCTGTATCCAGAACGAGCTCTCGCTTTGATGCTCTAGCCATTTTTTTGCTCTGAGAGATGGGTAGGGAGGCTTATCTTCCTGAACCGTACCTCCCTAACCTTAGAGGAGGATTAGAAGTTCCCTTAGCAGTCACTGTGTTTCACAGAAACAACTGCCTAGTACAGTATGAACAATACTATCCGAACTTTGTTCTACCGCTGGGACTACTTTCAAGTATCACCTTATTTCGGCGACATGACGAGCCTAATACTGATTATATATTAGGCTCTCTACTCTAAAGCCAAGCCTGGATAAGTGTATCTCCGCCAAAACATAATTGAGGCGGAGGAGTCTGGGAAAATTAGTTTGGAATAGGCTGATTTGTGGCCAGAATTCAGATAATACGGCTTATTTTGCGCTTTTAGCCTTGATTGCTTGGCCAAAGGCTTCAGTTGAGAAGGTGATATTTCAATGCAGGTTTAGTAAGAACTTGTGGCTATTTTGCTCGATTGCTCAAAACAAAAATTCATCTTAATCGTCGAAAGACGCCACACCGCTTAAAAATATGACTGGATTCGGTGACATGTCCTCTGTCGGATACTTGTTGGTTTATCCAACTTGCTGAATCTAGAACACCCTTGGTTAATTCAGCGCATCCTCAACAATGCCACTGCTTTCCTTAATTCTGTATCCAAATTAAAACGGCACCAGGCTTTTCCCCATGGTGCGAAACCTTTGGAGTTGTGCCAAAAGAAACCTTGCCATATCCCTTGTTAATGGCAGAGAGCACGGCTGCACCAACGATTCTTGCTACTGGACTTTGGGAATCATTCATGATCGCTGTGATTGCAAGGGACATGCCCAAATTTGCAGGCCCTTTCACCAGTGCTGTTCCCTGGGTTGAGCCACGGCTGATATTGCCGACTAAGCTTCCGACCGCCTGGGGAAGTAGTTCTTCCGGTGAATAGACAGCTAGGGATAGAAAGACACGTTGCGCAGCAGGGTCATGAATGGCGATTTCTACTGGACCTAATGCTCCGGAAAGCACCTGACGTAATTCTATTTGCAGCTCCATCTCCGTACGACAGGGCTGGTGATTGACCGTTGCGATAGGGGATTTTCCTTGGTTCCAAGGCTGTGCATTGGTCATCTCTGAATGCCTCCAGGCGAGAAAATATATGTTTTCCTAAGCACTCTTTCTAGGATGAGGACTGGCTCGGTTGCGGTGGCTTCCTACAGGCGTAAAAGGCCATGCTGAAGCAGTCGTTATCCTGGTGTAGAAAGCGTTTTGGGCTCTTAAGGCTTCCTACTGCTAGTTTTATTGGGTTATGCATATTGGCGTAAATCAATGTACTGAGTGCTACAGATCACAGCAAAATTCCAGTCAGCTAGAAACAAGTCTCAAATCCCATTCAGAAAGGTTTCAGGAAAGGACTGCATTTTGTAGAGATTGAAGTACACAGGTGGTTTCAAGTCAGCGCCGCTCCTTCTTAAAGGACTTGTTTGTGATATTTATTACTCGATCTACCTCTATTCTATTGATGAGATAACGATGTCGAGAATGATTGATATAACTCATAAGCAAGGTTTCAGTTGTTGTTTTGTAAATAAAAAGTTACATTTTTGTTGTATAAGTTAACAAAGACTCGCATGACTTACTCCAACAGCATTTCTCCTGATTTCACCTCCATCGCCCAAGATTTGACAGCTTCGTGGAGTCCCAAGCCCGTTTCTGGCGGTAGCGCCTTGATTCCTGCTGAAGCGAATTCCCGCATGCGCCGTGAAGGCGATCGCTTCTTGCGCCGCCCCACCGTAAAGGGCTCCACCGTTGACCAAGAAGGCCTAACCAATAACTATGCTGTTGAGCCTGATATGTACTACGCAGCATTTCCTGCACCTGAGAAAGCACGCCAATATGCGTTGCAAGGCTTAGTGGCAGCAGCATTTGTTGCGGGCTTGATCTTGACTTCTTTGGTTGTCAGCTAAAACGCTTGAGGCCTGATCAGAGCTGCTTGGGTTGACTGAGCATCCTTGTTGATTAGGTCAATCCGTCCTGATTTCGTAAGTATCACTTTGCCAGTGATTTTCATGAAACGGTTCTTGGTGTCTGCTAGGAATAATGTCTTTGGATTTGTTCCCAGGCTGTTTTAGCCAAGGTCGTTGTTTGAGCCATTTGAACTAATACTTTCTATTGAAAAGCGGAAGACCACTGGTCTTCCGCTTTTTTATTGCTTGCTGAGCGATGTCATTGGGGCTGGCTAGGACTCACAAGCTGCGGCCAGAGCGCCTTGCTTTAGAGCTCTTTCAGCTGAGCAGCAGAGTTGAAGCTGAGCTTTTCGACGCCTGCCGCCATGACTACAGCGCTAATGACGCTGGTGCAGAGCAGCATCAGGATTAGCAGTAGCTCCAGCACCACTGCCTCCAGCGGGTCGATGCCGCTCGCCAACAGACCTCCCATGAACAGTGGCAGGCTGCCGAGACCGGCGATCGCCACCGTTCCTAAATTAGGCAATATCCCGGCTCGTAAGGCTCCCCGCCGATAGCGACTCGCAGCCTGGACAGGTGTTGCCCCCAGGCTCAAATGCATTTCCACATCGCCGCGATTTTGTTGCAGGGCGCGAGTTAAGTGATTGGCGGCGATCGCGCCACTATTCACTCCCTGGACCAAGACTGCACTGCCTAAAGGCACCCACAGTTGGGGTAAATACCAAGGCTCGGGACGCAGTACTAGCAGCACCCCGTAACCCACGCTGATGATCAAGCTGAGCAACAGTGCCAGCCCAGCCCAGAGCCGAATGCCCTCTAGCTCTACGCGATTGGTTAGCAATTGCATAGACACTAACCACAGCAAAGCCAAGACCAGGAGCATTCCCCAGGCATTGCTTAGGCTCCAAGCAAAGGCAAGGAGGTAAGCCAGGACGATGAGCTGGAGTAGCGATCTGCCGAAGCTCACCAACAGGCTTAGCTCAATCCCGATGCCCCGCCAGAGCGAGAGAGCCATGGGAATTGCAAGCAACCCTAGGGCGATTAGTGCATCAATGGGGGTGAGATCGAGCATGGGCGGCGATGCCTGAAAGTTCCGACAGGCGAGAGCAATATAATATTGAGTAGCGTAAGCCTTAGCCTGACCCTACAGGAGCAGTGCCAT